>OVBJ01001027.1:0-35695 GCA_900406535.1 Noccaea bulbosa | reverse complement strand
TAATCTATTGAAAATACATGGATACCAATTCAATGTGCATACTAAATAATGTAAATTTGCTCGCCTCGCCCAGATCCCCAAATTAAAGAAGAAAAATTCACCTCAATTAATGGAATGGCGGACCTACGACAATGGCGGAGCAAGGAAGAAACCGATGTCAGAATGCGGAAGAAGAAGCTCAATTAAAAGCTCAGCTACGACAATGGCGGAGCAAGGAAGAAACCGATGACAGAATGCGGAAGAATAAGCTCAACTAAAAGCTCGGCTATGACAATGGCAGAGCAAGAACTCGAATTCAGGCCGAGCTCCACTCGAATGTCGACTCACGGGAAGAACAACTCACTGAAATCGGAGGAAACGGAGCTCTCGAATCGCGGAATCGAGAGGAACTTTCTGTTTCGTTTTTTTTTTTTTCAGCTCGATTTTGTTTTTTTTTGTTAACCAGCTCCCAGCTCCCCGAAACCGAAACAATTAACCGCAGCTCGATTTTTTTTTTTCACTCCTCGATTTCACTCAGCTCCATTCACTGTCTTTACTGTCATTAATGTTAATTTGGTAATTTCCCTTCACCCTTCTCTCCGTACATGGCACTAGACTCAGGCATGGCGGCTCAGATCAATTTTTTGTTAAAAATGGCATAACAGCCGCGCGCTCGTGATAACCTCGTATAAAGAAGACGGTACAAGATAGATTTTTACATTTTTACTAAAGTTATGAAAAGTGCAGTCATATCAAACATAATAACAATATTTTTCGTCTCGAGAAATTGCTACAAAAAGTTCGATAATTTTGCTATGTATGGGTTTTATCCTCTAGAACCTGCATCGAAAACATACACCTATATATCAGTTTCCGTTGTGAGGAGCAAGTGGGCCAGTAGTTGGCATTACACATCTGCTACCATCACGTCTGGAGTTCGACTCCACCTTCCTCCATTTGTGGAGATTATTTCTTCATTCGGAGGTAATAGGTCCGTGGACCGGCCTATTGTGGCCTACAAAAGATGACAAAAAAAGAAAAATATATCAGTTTCCGTTTCCAATTTGTAGCAATAACCATGGAAAAACTGAAAAAAAAAAAAAAAAATCTTAAAAGCTACTCCCTTTATTTCATATTACTTGTCATTCTGTCAAAATGTATTTGAACAATATCTGTAATAACAATGATGGACAATAACTATTACATCATGTGCACCTTCTGTTCTAAAATATAAGCTATTTTGATATAATATATCTGTAATTATCTAGATGTATCTAGACTTAAAACATATCTAAATACATCTAAATTATTGTAAATATATTATATCAAAACAACTTATATTTTGGAATAGAAAGAATAATACAGAAGAGAAAACAAATCTAATGTGAACCACAACATAGACGTTAAGACGAAGAGAACTCCACATTCCATTAACAATAGTTTAATGAAATTGATGTTTCACTTGATGTTTATCTCTTTATTCCTAACATCTTTTGTGGTATATACGAAAAGACTTTTAAAAAATTGATTTGACTATGACTTTGTATGACTTTGATTGGTGATATGTGGTATCGTTAAAAAAATAGTAAGTTTGATATAAAAATTATGTGATAAATTTGCTGTAATTTAAAAAAAAAAAAAAGAACCAAAAAGAAAATATTAATAATTAAAAAACGAAAAAAACTGTTAAATCAAACTTTACTATATGCTATTTTCCATATTATAGAAATTTGAGTTGAGTTATCTAATTTACAAAAGAGATATATCAAAATTCTAACTCAACCATACCACATTCTAACTTTAAAAAATAAAAAATTATGAATAAATCATAATTGATAACATTTTTGAGTTATGGTCATAAATCAAACTTACCACATGATACATCATGTTACCAATCAAAGCTTATATATCACCAAAATATATTTATCTTTCCAGTTAAGTGTTTGTAAGAACATCAGAGTTAAACCGTGTTTAAACTGAAATAGTAAAATAATGAATGACCTACTGAAAAAAGATTTGCCACCAAGTGAAAAAAAACATAAGAAAATATCATGTAGTAATTGCATAAACAGTAAACAAGTCTTTCAAACGTTTTGGCTCGATGGTGTGGCCCATGCCTAGGTATTTTATGACTTAAGAATAACCATGAGACATAAATGGAGATAAATAAACAGAATCACAAAACTCAATGAACAGCCCAAAAGGTTCGGAGTTTCCCTTGTCAAAGTTTGTATGCTAGTTAGTTAAAAGAAAAACTAAGAGAAACCACCCTAGATGAGATCGACCGTTTACCAACTTGCAGGGATCATGTTGGTCTCTCGAGTAAACCCAATTTGGACACATATAACCACCGGTTGAGTACATGTTAAACTTATTTTATTTAAATAAACTTTAGTTAGAGAATCCAATTATCCAAGTCTAGTAAAGATTAAATTAAAAGCAAGTTGTATCACAAACTAAAATAAACCAAACCCAAAGTCAATCACTTTTGGAGTTATGTTGTAAGAACAGTCAGTGCTTTGTCATCTCATAGACTCAATACTCTAAAACATTGACTTCTTTTTTTGTTCTCTTTGATTGACAAAACTCATTTTGCATTGTTTTTCATTGATCTTCGAATCGAACTCACATTGCATCTAACTGTATAACAGAGTATAACAAATTTATTTTGAGATACCAATTTGAATTTGAGGTTTATTGGCCGTCGTAATTAACATACAAATTGTGAATCGTTAAAAAGAGAAAACTAAGAGTCAATGGATCGAAACATTTTGGGTTTTGTTTTGAAGACGTTGATTAGGTTTATTTAAAATTCACAAAATGTAACCAAACAAAACTTCGGGTGCATCTAAATATATAACTAAGACGACTTTCAAAAACGTTTTGGTCAAAATATTGTTATATACATCATTCATTTTTAAAACGAAAGCATGATTTGGTTAAGTTAAACCAAAATCTTTTTTAAAAATGGCTTGAATAAATAAATCGAAACTGTTGAATTATTTGAGTTCTTACTTGTAAGTTGTAATTACCCACCAACCACATTTGAGAAACATAATCGATTAGGAAAAAACAAAAATAAACTTTTGATTCGTGAAAATTGTCTAAATTTAAGATATACCAAATTGAAACATAATTCAGTTACAACTTCAACCGACGAAAAAAAAAAACTAACATAATTCAGTTCAACTCAGTTTGCATTATTTTTATTTTTATTCCAAATCTAGAAACAAAAGAATACCAAATTGAACACCTTCACATGATGTGAAAGATTGGTAACCATATGAATTCTTTAATAATGAAGAAAATTTGATAACCCCACATGCATTCGGTCTTTTTTTTTTTTAATAACAAAATAGACATAAAATATATCCATTAGATCGAAAGCATAATGACGTGTTTAGCTGACGCAATAGCTCAAACATTGCACCTCTATAATAGGCTAGCCAAGCCTGTGTGAACAAGAACTAAACAGAGAGAAATACAACAACAGAAAATGGAGACTAGAGAAACAAAACCAGTGATCTTTCTCTTTACTTTCCCTTTACAAGGCCACTTAAACCCAAATTTTCAGCTTGCCAACATCCTATTCAACAGAGGCTTCTCCATCATTGTGATCCACACTGAGTTTAACTCCCCAAACACTTCCGATTTCCCTCACTTCACTTTCGTTTCCATACCCGACGGCTTGTCTGAATCCGAAGCCAACTATACCGATGTCATCGACCTTCTCCATGACCTCAATTCCAAGTGTGTTGCTCCTTTTGGTGATTGCTTAAAGAAGCTTTTGTCTGAAGAACCAACTGCTGCTTGTGTGATTGTCGATGCTCTTTGGTACTTCACATACGATTTAACCGAGAAATTCGGTATCCCGAGGATCATTAACCGGACGGTTAACCTCTCAGCTTTCGTCGCTTTCTCAAAGTTTCATATTTTACGAGAGAAAGGGTATCTTTCTTTGCAAGGTATGTATACAAATCGAATCTGAGATTTATCTCTAGCTTACTTCACTTTCGTTGACTTTTTCTTCTCTCTCTCCATGGCAGAGTCTCACGCAGACTCACCGGTTCCTGAGCTTCCCTGTCTTAGAATGAAAGATCTTCCATGGTTCCAGACTGAAGATCCAAGATCAGGGGATAAACTACAGAGAGGTGTGATGAAGTCACTGAAGTCATCCTCAGGAATCATATTCAACGCAATCGAAGATCTTGAAGCAGAACAGCTTACAGAATCCCTCAAAGCATTCCCTGTTCCAATGTTCTGTATCGGACCCTTTCACAGGCGCGTTGCAGCTTCATCGAGTAACTTACTTGCACAAGACATGACCTGTCTCTCCTGGCTAGACAAGCAAGAACCGAGATCCGTAATCTACGCAAGTCTTGGAAGCATTGCCTCCATCGACGAATCTGAGTTCTTGGAGATTGCTTGGGGTCTAAGAAACAGCAACCAACCTTTTCTATGGGTGGTTAGACCAGGTTCGATCCACGGCGCAGAATGGATTGAGATTCTACCTAAAGGGTTCATCGAAAGCCTCGAGGGTAGAGGTAAAATCGTGAAATGGGCACCTCAGATCGAGGTTTTAGCTCACCGTGCAACCGGAGGATTCTTGACACACTGTGGATGGAACTCGACGATTGAGAGCATATGTGAAGCTATACCGATGATATGCAGGCCTTCTTTTGGAGACCAAAGGGTCAATGCTAGATACATTAGCGATGTTTGGAAGATCGGTCTGCATTTGGAGAACAAGATTGAGAGGCTGGAGATCGAAAACGCTGTCAGAACGCTGTTGGCTAGCTCACAAGGTGAAGAAATCCGCAAGAGGATCATGCCGATGAAAGAAACTGCTGAAAATAGCCTTAAGCTTGGAGGTTCTTCATATAGGAATCTTGAAAGCTTGATTGCTTACATATTATCTTTCTGAAAAATTGGTGTTCTTCTCCACATCTCCAAATTTGCTTTCTTTTGATTTTTATCTTCCTTTTCCTAAAATAAGACACATCTTAATCTTCTTGTATACCATTCAATAACTTTCATTTTAGGGTTTTGTGCAAAAAAGACTCCAAACTATATTATTTTTGCAAGAAAAACCCTCACCTCAAAAAAATACAAGTCAAACCATCCACCTTTAAAGTCACCGCAAAATAAACCCCCAACTATATCGATGACATCATCCAAAAAAAAACAGCGTTTTAAATAGGCCTGAGACTTCGGGTTTCGGTTCAGGTTCGGATCGAATTTTTTGGGTTTCAGGTTTTCGGATTTAATGATATAGAAACCGTTCAAAATTTTTAAAGTTTCGGTTCGGATTCGGTTCGGGTTTTTTTCGGATTTGGTTCGGGTCATTTCGTGTTTTTAAAGTTTTTTTTCGAAATTTTTGGATTTGAGATATAAAAACTGTTTGGATTTTTAAAACTAAATGTAAATCTGAACCGAACCCAAACAAAAAATTTAAAAAATCCAAATGGTTTTTATATCTCAAACCCGAAAAATCCGAAACCCAAAAAACTCGGAAAAAAAAAACTTAGAAAAACCCCCAAAACCCAAAACAAATCCGAAAAAATCCGAACCGAATCCGAACCGAAACTTTAAAAAATCTGAACGGTTTTTATATCATTAAATCCGAAAACCTAGGTTTGCTGCTGAAACCATCTCCCTACAACTCGATGACGTCGCTCTACAGAGCTCTCCGAAACAGAGGCAAGGTCGACGAGATTCTCCGAGAGATGAAGGAGAACAACGTCCGGTTCGATAGTCTCACCGTGAACAACGCTTTGCGAGTGTACGCTGCCGCGTCCGACGTGGAGGCGATGGACAAGTTTCGGGACGATTGGGGAGCGATCGCAACGCTTGAGCTGCAGACAACGCTCGACATGGCAAGGGCTTATCTGAGAGATGGTTCGAAGGAAGAAGCGAGAGAGATGCTTCGTAGAGCAGAGGAATGGAAGGATGGCGAGTCCTATGAGAAGCTCTTGGGGCTATACGGTGAAGCACGAGGAGAGATAGAAGACGTTTACCGTATATGGGATCTGTACAAGCAGACGAGAAGGCCTGACAATGAAGGATATCTTGATTTGATTGCTTCTCTCTTGAAGCTTGGAGATCTCAACGGAGCAGAGGAGAGGTACAAAGAGTGGGAGTGCTCGGGTCTTGGGTTTGATACCCGGATCCCTGAAACGCTGGCGTCTGGTTATCGCGAAAGGGGAATGGCGAGAAAGGCATCTAAAGTGATTAACAAGATGATGATCAACTCAAGAATGTGTAGACCAATCACTCCGTTGCTTCAAGAATTGGGGTTAAGAGGGAATAGTAAAGTGAAGCCGTCGGAGTTGAGAGACCTCATCAAGAGTCTTATCGATTCGTATCAGTTCTCGAAAGCACTCGAGGCATCAACATGGATGTGTGAGAGAGAGATGTTCAGTCTTTTTCCGGAAGACTATGCGGATAGGCTTCACCTGATTGAGAAGGTGTTGGGTTTGAAAGAAGCAGAGAGGTTTTTCCAAATAGGCATTCCCAAGAAAATGAAGGGTTGCTCTGTCTACGATACGATGTTGACCTCGTACACGAGATCTTACGAGACTCTACTTAAAGCCGAGGCCGTTTTCGTGATGATGGAGGAGCTCGGTTTCCTCTCAAAGCTCTCCCCATTCAGTAAGATGATCTCTCTCTACAGCAAGTTTGGGAAACGGATTGAGGTCGAGAATCTTCTAGAGAAGATGAATGAGATGAACATAGAGCCGGATAGTGTCACGATGAACAACGTTTTGAGAGTATATGCGGATGTGTCGGCTATGGAGGTGATGGGAAAGTATAAGAGCGAGTGGGTTGATGATGATGAAGTCAAACTGAGTCTTGAAGTAGAGACGATGGAGTCCATGTCAAAGGCTTACGAGAGAGAGGGGATGACACTGAAAGGCGATAGAGATGAGCAGGAGTGAAAAGGAAGTTCACCGTCTGTGGGATGAGTACAAGGGGAAGGCAGAGAAAGGTTTAGATTGGAATGAAGGGTATCGATGTGTGATTAGAGCGTTGTTGAAGCTTGGCGACGTGAAAGGAGCACGAGAGGTGTATGGAGAGTGGGAAGAATCACAAGGAAGAGAGTTTGATGCTCGGATTCCTGGTTTGCTAATCTCTCGTTATTGCGAGGAAGATGATCACGTGAAGTTGAGTGACGTGGTGAATTCGAGTAGACAGATGCTGCAGCGGAGGCAGATGAAGATGTTCAAGAAAGATTTAGGGTTTGCGTTTCTTGTGGCTGTTACTGTTCCGCCCATGATATGGGGGTTGTCACTGGACCTCAACCTTTCCATTATCGGCTGTCTTGCTTTGATAGTCTATACTTTAATTACCTGGTAACAACATAATTGTGGAATTCAGCTGAATGTGGCTGAAAATAAAAGAATGGACACCAGTTAAGTTTGAGGAATATATTGTGGAAGAGTTTGAGAAATGTTGTGGAATTGGATTTGAGGAATAAAATTTGAAAAATATTGATGAAAAAAGCATTGTAGAATCCACAAATATAGTTTTTTGTTTTTTTAATTTGTTTTGGCATAATGAATATATATGGGTTTTGTGCAAAAAAACCCGCGAACTAATTTTTTTTTTGCAAATTAAACTCTCAATTATATTACGTGCAAGTCAATCCCTTGAACTCCAAAGTCACCCGCTATATAGCCCTTGGCTATATTTGTCACCGAATTGAAAATATTTTATGCAAAAAAACCCGCGAACTATTTTTTTTTGTTGCAAATTTAACCCTCAACTTAAAAAACATACAAATCAAATATACAAATAATAAAATGTCATTTTTGTAATTTTTACTCATTATATAAAATATTCTGTAATTTTTTTTGCCATTTAAAATATTTTAACTATAATTATTAAAAATAATTTAAACAAAAAAAAATCATCAATCTCACTTATTTCTTTAGCCTTTACCATTAGGAGTCTTTCTCTCGATTAATTTTATTGTGAGTAAGTTGATTTTCTTCTTGATCGCATTAGGTTTAAAATAAGTTGTTTTGTTTGTTGAAATTTATGTTAATCTTTTGGTGTATGTACAAAAAGAATTTGTGTAATTTTGAAATTAATTTAGAGGGGTTTATTGGTTCATGTATTTTGATTGATTTACAAATTCTAGCTAAAATCCCCTTTTATTAGATTAATGAATTTAAATTTTTTGTTAAATCCCCCTATTTATTCAATGATTTCTAAATACTAAATGAAATCATTGATGATTTTCATATAACTAGTATATTTCAAGCTGTTTGAAAATCAATGAGTGAAATGTGCGTCCAAAGCCTACACTAAACTTTTTCGAAGATTTGGCGTTTTTAAAAGGTCCTAAAAAGGCCTTATTCCAAAATTCTCAGAAGTTTTGGAATTTTGGAATAATGGCTTATAATGAGTCAAAATTCTCATTATTAATTTCATAAGAAGGCATTATAATGGGTAAAAATTCTTATTATCTTGACCCATTATAAGGTATTATTCCAACATTCCAAAACTTCTGAGAATTTTGGAATAAAACCTTCTTAGGATCATTTTAAAACGCAAAATATTCGAAAAATTTAGTGTTGGCTTTGGACATATTTCACTCATTAATTGTTTTTCAAACAGCTCAAAATATACTAGTTATACGAAAATCATCAATGATTTCATTTAGTATTTAGAAATCATTAAATAAATAGAGGTGTTTAACAAAGATTTTAAATTCATTAATCTAATAAAATGAGATTTTAGCTAGAATTTGTAAATCAATCAAATTACATGAACCAATAAACCCCCTAAATTAATTTCCAAATCACACAAATTTTTTTTGTACATACACTAAAAGATAAACATAAATATCAACAAACAAAATAACTTATTTTAAACCTAATGAGATCAAGAAGAAAATCAACTTACTCACGATAAAATTAATCGAGAGAAAGAATCATAAAGGTAGAGGCGAAAGAAATAAGTGAGATTGATGATTTTTTTTTGTTTAAATTATTTTCAATAATTATAGTTAAAATATTTTAAATGGCAAAAAAAATTACATAATATTTAATATAAGGAGTAAAAATTATAAAAATGACATTTTATTATTTGTATATTTGATTTGTATGTTTTTTAAGTTGAGGGTTAAATTTGCAAAAAAAAAAATAATTTGCGGGTTTTTTTGCATAAAATATTTTAAATTTTGTGACAAATATAGCCAGGGGCTATATAGCGGGTGACTTTGGAGTTCAGGGGATTGACTTGCACGTAATATAATTGAGGGTTTAATTTGCAAAAAAAAACTAGTTCGCGGGTTTTTTTGCACAAAACCCAATATATATCATCAATTTTTTGATTTTTTAATAATAAGTACAATATAAAATAATAATGGTTATAACATGAGTATACTATTAAAATCAAATTATCAAATTATTCTTGTAAATACATGAAATTCTTCATTTTTTTGTTTAATAAATTTTTAACATTATAAACCTAAAACTTTGAATATTTTTTATTTTATTTTAGTTAACATATAAACTAAAATATTTATTCTACAATTAGTTTGTTATCTTAAATATGTTTTCAATTATTTTAATAAATCAGATGATTATGAGTCTGATATGTGTTTGAGGACTTGATAAATGTAGATGAATGATGTCTACATGTATACAAATATACAATACAGAGGGAATTAAACAAGAAATATGAGATAGTTCTTATTAATGAATTAATAATATCAAAATATTATAAATTTTAGTTGTATATTTTTATTTTTATTTTATTTTGATGCTTAGTAAATTCTTATGAATCCAAATTTATAAATTATGTATATTTTTTTTTTTTAAATTAGTTAATATCTATAAATATTATTTAGTTAGTTCACAAGTATATATTTTTATTTATTTTATTGGTTTAATCGGTAAATATTTTGTTGTTCTGTTACACACTATAATGTGTTAGATATTTATTCTGTATTCAGCAACATTCAGCTGTTACCATTCACATCACTGACTAATATCCAGATTCCGCAATAAATCTTGATTTAATTCCGCTAGATTCCGCATTCAGCAACATTCAGACGTTACGTCTATAACATAGATCTCATTATATAATAGTAAATTTTTTTGTTTAGTTTAATGTAAAAACTTCACCTTGATTTGATATTTCCAACGGTGAAATAAACATGGAGTCTCTCACTAATATATTATTAATATTTAGTTTTATTTATAATATAATAGTTGATTCAAAAATTCTATTCAAATTATAAAACTTCTTATAAATATTATTTTCAAAATATCAAATTAATCTTAAATATTTTATTATATAAAGTTGGATGCGTGCGACATGTGTCAAATTTTTATATTACAACTATTAAAATCTTGACATGTGTCTGGGAAAAGAAAAGAAAAACGGAAAATACCCATATTCTAACAAAAAAGAAAAAAATGGAAAAAATGAATAAAAAAAAAGAAAAAATGCTCCATATTCTAATAAAAAAAAAATATTTTTACTAGACTTATATATTAAGATCAAAAAGATTCATATTCTAACGAAAAATTAAAAAATTTACTTTTTATGTCTTACCAAGCCAAACAAAAAAAAAAAAATTCCATATTCTAATGAAATGAGACAAAAAAAAAATGCATGCCTTATATTTTGAGATAAAAAGGTTCCATATTCTAACAGAAAAATGACAAAATATTTTTATAGATTTTATATTCTAAGATTAAAACGTTTCATATTTTAACGGAAAAAATAAAAACAAGTATTTTCTATGTCTCACTAAGCCCTATATAATAAGCTATAACCTGTAAAATTTAATTGTGTGCTTCTATCTTTTTTTTTTCCTATCTTTAATTATGTGCTTCAATCTATTTAAAATCTATATATATAAAGTTAAACATTCTCTCTTCTCATGATGCCACATCATCAAACTCCTATCTTCAAATTGTGACACATCATCAACTTATTTTGTTAGTTTTAAATTCTTTATTTGATTTATTATGTTTAACATTTAATCATAATAACTATAATTCATTATATTAATAGATTCGAATAGAATTTGAAAAGTTATTTTTTATATAAAAAATTGTTTATATATTGATCTAAACAAATTCTAATTTAATAATTTTTGTTTTATCAAATTGATTTAAATAGTTTAATAAAAATAATAAAATATATATCTTTAATTGACAACTCCAAATTTTAAAATGAATATACGAGAATACACGTATAAAACGTAAAACAATTCATGTTATATTAAAAATATATGTAAATGATTTGGTACATATTGTATCCTTTCAGAATATATATTTCGTGAAGGTGGTCTTACGATATTAAAATATTATAGGATGAACATTGATGGCAGAACGGGAGGAAAAACAACGGGAAGAAGAAAAACGGGATGGCAATGAATTGGACTGGGCAGAACGAAAAAGAAATGAATGGGATAAAGCAAAATGGGATGGGAATTAATGGGACAGGGTGGAACGAGACAAGAGGAAATATGACGAGGCATAACGGAAAGGAAATGAACGGGACGATGCAAAACAGGATGGGAATGATTGAGACGGGGAAAAACGAGACAGGAATAAATGGGACGGGCAGAGTGAGATGGGAGATATATATAGGACGAGGCAGAACGAAAATAAAATGAATAGGATGGGAATGAAAGGGATGGGGCGGAACAAGATGAAAAGAAACAAGACGAGGCATAACATAAAAGAAATGAATGAGACGAGGCAAAACGGGATGAGAATGAATGGGACAGGGTGAAACGAGTCGGGAAGAAACAGAACGGGATGGAACGAGACCAAAATTATGTCCAACCCTAATTTTATTTAACGACATACCCTTAATTTTATTTAATTATATGTTTATGCTTTGGAACACAAAAATTAATATCTTACATCAATAATAACAATGTAAAATTCCGCGCGAAGCGCGGATCACCCCTAGTAAAATAATAAAATCATGTCTTCCAAAATTCAAGAAAACAATGGAGATTATTTGACTCTAAATCAATTGGATCGAAATCAAAACTATCTTCGTACTATAGTATGTATTATTCGGAAAAAAAAAATATCTTTATATGAGAGTTGAGTTTCTATTAGTTGATTAAAATGCTTATTATATAAATTTTACATGACTATTACTCTTTATGATTCATCATAACTGAAATATATATTATATTATTCAAAGTTTTCTAATCCAGTTTTCATTATTATTTTAGTTATATTTAAAAGTAATCATATTTTTCGTAAATTGTTTCAAGAAGTTTAAGATAAACTCTGCGTATACGTGGAGCCTTACCTAGTATATTTATATCTATAATAATAATAATAAACCGTAAATATTAATATATTTAATAATATTATTAATAGTGCAATTAATAGTGCAATACACTTTTATTAATAACTACAATAGATCCACTATGTACGCGGTGTAGGATGGCTGCAGAAACAATCAATCATGCGTTATTTGATAGTCCAACGGCTCTTCAGGTATGGGCATTATCACCAATTCCCACATCCCCACAAGTTTTCCCGGTTGATGCTTTGTTTACAAACATAGCTCATCTATTCTGGCACCTACCAGATGATGACAATATGCGGATATACCTATGGTTAATATGGTATGTTTGGAAAGCCAGAAATGATAAATTATATTCTGCCATAGATTGGAAACCACCAGATATTGTAAATCAGGCGATAGCATAGGCAAATTCTTGGGTAACCGCACAAATACAAGATGAAGCTCTCTCCCACAAAAATGCCACGACAGGCTCTGGTATACATGATAGGGTGGAGCGGTGCCAGGTTGATGGGGCCTGGAAAATAACGGAATGTCGGGCAAGATTGGGTTGGTTTTATCATAATACTACTATAGGGGAAAAACTTATGGGCGCAAGCAATTTGCGCAGGGGGTTATCATCACTCCAGACGGAGCTGGAGGCATTGGTTTGGACTATGCAAAGTATGATTCAACACAACAAGCGAATGGTGTTTTTTGAAACGGACTGTTCTGATGTAATAAATATGGTGTCATCACCAGAAGAGTGGCCGGCTTTCTCAATTTTATTGGAAGAGATAGACAAATGCAAGAAAGAGTTCTCTTTTTACTCCATCACGCACATCCCTCAAACTAACAACACAAATGCGGATAAGCTAGCACGGAGTGCTCGAGATCTTCCTTACAATATGTATTATATAAATTCTACTCCACCGGTTTGGACTTCCAGACCAGTTTAAAAGTATATGCTGTTATCAAAAAAATAAAAAAAAAGGTCCCGCGTATACATAAAGTTTATTTTAAGATTTGTTAAACAATTTACGAAAATATATTTAACAAAATGTGATTACTTTTAAAATTAAGTAAAATAATATTGAAAACCCGATAAAAAATCTCTCAATAACATAAGTTATAGGTATAGCTTACTATATAGGGTTTAGTAAGACACAAAATATAGCAAATATGCATCCGTTAGAATTTGAAACATTATTCTTTTAGAATATGACATGCAAACATTATTGAGAAAATTTCAAAAATACACCTTTTGATATGTTAGTTTTCAAAACTACACCTCTAGGGTGACTATTTTTAAAAATACATTTTTTCATTGAGTAAAAGAACTATAAACCCTAAAATATAAACTTCAAATCCTAAAATCTATTCTTAAACCTTTAAATCTAAACCCTAAACCCCAAAATCTAAACTCTAATTAAGGATTAGTGAACCCAAACATATATATTAAAATTAAAAAAGTGTAATTTTGAAAATTGCTATACTAGAGATGTATTTTTGAAAATTTTCACCCTAAGAGGTGTATTTCTTAAAATTTATCAATATTATTTTTTCAAGAATATGGTAAATATGCATTTTTCATTTTTCCGTTATAATATGGAACCTTCTTTTTTTTTTTTTGTCAACAGCTTCTACTTCTAGCCCAGTCCGGAAATCCAGATTGGAGAAACAGGATTTACATAATACACATTAGTAGGTAGATCTCGAGTACTCCGTGCTAACTTGTCCGCCTTTGTATTTTTCGTCTTTGGTATTTGCACGAGGGAAAAAGAGGTGAACCTCACATTGCATCTGCAAACTTCTTCTAGTATAAGTGAGAACGCCGGCCACTCCTCGGGTTTAGACACCATCTTCACCACATCGGAACAGTCCGTCTCGAACACCATTGATAGCTTGTTATGCCTTAGCATACATTGCATGGCCCAAACAAGAGCCTCTACTTCTGTTTGAAGTGGCGATAGACCCCGCCGCAGATTACACACGTCCATAAGTGTTTCACTATTGTTTGTGTTAAAATTATACCATCCCAGACCTGCCCGACATTCCGTCGTTTTCAAGCCCCATCCACTTGAATATGGAACTTTCTTCTGTTAGAATATGGCATGCAACAAAAAAAAAAAAAAATTCTTTCGTTGGAATATGAAACATTTTTCTGTTAAAATATGGATGATTGTTTTTTTTTGAGAAATTTTAAGAAATACATTTTTTAAAGGGTAAATTTTCAAAAATACACATCTAGGGTAGCAATTTTCAAAATTACACTTTTTAAAATAATCTATAAGTTTGGGTTCATTAATCCTTAATTAGGGCTTAGATTTTAAGGTTTAGGGTTTAGATTTAAGGGTTCAAGGTTATATTTTAAGATTTGAGGTTTATATTTTAGGGTTTAGTGTTTTTTTACTCAATGAAAAATGTGTATTTTTAAAAATATACACCGTAGATGTGTAGTTTTGAAAATTGACACCCAAAAATATATATTTATGAAATTTTCTCTTTTTTCTTTTTGTTTAACATCTTTTTAATTAATTTTTTTTTTCAATTAGACACATGTCAAGATTTTAATAGGAGTAAAATAAAAAAATCACACATGTCATGATCTTATGAATTATAAAAATCATATGTGTCGTGCATTCAGTTTTATATAATAAGATTATATATGGTTAGAAAAAATGCTAAAATCTGATATATTTTTTTCAACTCTCATATTTTTTCCAAAAAATTAGTATTACATATTGTATTAATTAAAATAATACTAATTTAATATGATTATATCAAAGTTAACTCATATCAAATTAAATTAATATAAATTAATACATAATGGGACTTGATATAAAAAATTATTTTATGTATTATAAAAAATACAAAATACTCCTAAAATTATAAATTAATTCATAAAATACTCCTAATATTACAAGCTATTTTGATAATAACATTATAAATTATGGTGAATTAGATTTATCATAATAAACATAAACTAATAGTAAAGTGAGGTTCTCAAAGTCTTTTATTTGAAAAAAATTTTTTTTGGCAAATGTGACTTTTATTTGAAAATTGATTCTTAAGTTTTTGCATTTAATTTTNTTTTTTCTTTTTTTTTTTTTTTTTTTTTTTTTCGTGAGAGACTCCATACTCCCATTGGAAGTGCTCTCATAATGTAGATTTATTTTCGAAATTTTCATACCAAATTATTATTCTAAAATTTTTTGGCTAATGGTTAAATTCAAAAAATTATTCTAGCTGTTTGGGTTTCTTTGACTTTGTTAATCCTATTCTACTGAACGGGTCGATCCTCTGCTCCCCTTTGTTTTAGCAACTTATCCTAAGGTCTCCTATCCTTTCACTCGAGTGACAAAAGTACCTCGCCAAGAGCTATCCGGCGACGACAGAGGAACCAACCCGCTTGCTGTGGCGGGGCGGCTTTTTTTGTTTCACAATAAGACCTGGACGATTATCCCTAACCTCGGTAGCTTACGAGTTTACGTCCATCCCTGGTCGGGTACAGTTTCCTTTTGATTTATCCCTTGTAGCCGTTACCTGAATNCAAACACAACCCCTACACACACCTAGGAGCACCCCTTCCTGCATATCCATACAAGACCCGAGTAGGCGGGTCGAGGTCCTACGAGGTACCCACTACTCGGAGTACCCTCCCAAAAGGAAAAAGATGTGTTTGTCAGGTTCGGTTCTTCTTAGTTGGATTGGGCGGGTTCGACCAGAAATGCTATACTTACACACAAGACTATACTTATTAAGAACATTAATTTGGATTGTTTTACACATACATATAGAGAGCTTTTGAGCTGTTCATAATTGTAGTTATCAACGAAACATGCAATTCAAAATCACATGACAAAAGAGTTATGAGTTAGCCTTGTACCTTGAAAGACTAAAAATAACATCAATAAAGACTCAAGAATAGTTTGCGTTCTTTCCTACAAAATATATGATTAAAAGAAGACTTGAGATGCAAGTCATAATATGAAAATCCATGAACAAATTAGCATCAAAACTCAAAAGAAGTATAGTTCCATGCGAAGAAGTTTGTTTAATTAGTTATACAGCAAAAAATATAATTCAAAAAAAGTAATGAGATGCAAGCATAAAATGCAAACACATGAACAAATTAGCATATATTATTGAAGTTCTATAACGACAATCCTGTGAACAACCGATTGATCTCTTTTTAAATCATAATGGATTTCAAGTCTGTCTCGTATCTGAGGTAGATCAGCAAGTCTACCTTTCTGATTATTAATCAAAGACAATACCAACCGAAAGAACAAAACAAAACATATTGAACGTTGAGACTAACCATCTATCTTGGAGCAGAACAAACAATCATGACTGTTGGCTTCAAGAATTTTTTAATCTGATCAACGGGCAGATCCTCCTTAACCGCTTGCAAAATTTATATGCTCTAAAGCAACCTCGACTGAACGATTTTTATCCTTTTCCAATGCCAACTTTTTGTGGTATGTGCCTATAATCCGAGGTGCCGCAAATCGTTGCCAGCCACTTTTCTTATAATCCGACGTGCTATACGTAGTTCTTCTCCTTGATCACGAGATTCATGAATTTCTCGGGTTGGCTGCTCGATATAAATTGAAGTCTCCATGATTTCAGGTTTTGGAGACAACGACAGAGTTCTACCAAACACCGTTTTCTTTCGTACATTAGCATTAGAGAAAAATCTCTCAACCTAAATTATTAACAAACAGCAACAAAGAAATCTAGGGTAAAGGAGAAAATACATCTTAGCGGAGATGACATCACCAGCGACGATGATATATATGGAAGTATAGCTAGAGATTTTCATGTTTTGGTATCGGATATAGAATTATAAGATGATAGAGATTAAACTGAGGATCAAAGTTATTAGGGTTTTGAATAATGATTAACACGTTAATTAATGTTTTTGGTTTCCATAAAATTAATGTTAAGTCATATTTCTAATTTTAATGTTTATCCTTCATTTTATAAGAAAATCAATTAAAAGATTATTATAAAAAAAAAAAAAAATTAAAGAATTTCATTAAAACTACTTTAGTCATTATTTTTGTGAGAGTGAATGAGAGAGCTCCATTCTCCAAAATCACTTGGTAAATAATAGTATAAGATTTCATATTGCTGAAATTTGAAACAAGTTCCTAAACCTCGAACAAGTTTTCAAGTCAATTCTTTTTTTGAGATTTGTTCGAGATTAATTCATAAACACGGTTGGGGCTGGTTTTACTTAGGTAGGGCTTCTTGAGCTTAATGCCACTTCCGTTCATTGCTTTGTTCAGAGTCTCTAAGATTGGAGACCATGCGAACAAAAGATGACAGATCTATTTAAGTTGGCGGCGATACATCATTGTAAACAGGTTTAGACATAATTGCTTAATAGGTCGTTGTAGTATAGTTGAAAGCCAGCTGGTAATACTCTGATGAGGGTAATCAGAGTCCGACAGTCATAATAGAATCGATTTGTTCAGAGTTAAGAAGTTAAGATTGTAGACCATGCGAACAAAAGAAAGGCACATTGATCTGTCTAAGTTGAAACGGATTATAAAAACGTTTGGATAGATCTGCTTAACAGGTCGTTGTAGTATAGTGGTAAGTATTCCCGCCTGTCACGCGGGTGACCCGGGTTCGATCCCCGGCAACGGCGAAAATTTTCAATTTTTAATACGAAATGAAGTAATGAACCGTATAATTATAATTTGTTTGTTTTGTTGCCAGATTTGTCCTTCTCTCTTTTCTCGGTTATCAGGAAAAAGAGAAGAAGAAGAAGAAGAGTTCCCGCATTGCTCGGATTCGATTCCGTTGATTTTTTTTTGCCCCCCTGTGATCGAGAAGTCAAAGAAAGTCGATGACTACGAAGAACTTGGTGGATCCTTCGTGGCGTCTTCTGGCTGCGAGCGGCGGGGACACGGTCAAGCTCTTCGACGTGTCCGCCGGCGCCGAGTCTGCCGATGATCCCTGCGTTTTGAGCTATACTCCGACGCCTCGCTCCGTCGTCAATTCCGTAAAGTGGAACCATACAAGTAAATATCCCTTGATTCTCGCAATTTTTCATTTTAAGTGCCACTCCATTTTTTCCTGATTTGCTTGGTTGGTGAGAGACTAGGACAGGAAGTAAGGAACTTCTTCATGATTTATCTGAGGTCTTATAGTAATTTAACCTTTGTGAAGAAGCAGAATCCAGATTTCCTGTGATCTTCTGTTCCAATTGAGCCTTTGGTGTGCACTTAGGGATTGTGCAGGAGGAATTCAGTGGCTTGAATTTTAACTCGTGACATCTGTTTTACACTGCCTCTAAGTTGAAGTTTTGATTCTAATTGATTTAATCTGCATTTAGTGGAAGGAGAACCTTCGTCTGCTTTCACTTTCTGTGTGTGTTCAAGTTATGCTTGTTTGGGATGCAGATATGGTTGTAGCGAGTGTGGGAGAAGATAAGAAAATATCTCTGTGGCATAAAAATGGGAAGAGCTTAGTAACAGTTCCGGTTACTTGGACGAACAGCAGTGATACCAATGAGGTTACTGCTTTTTTGGATAACTTTTATGCTTATGAGATTCTTATTTCAATTTCTGTATCCTCTAGTTAATGCGGTACAGTCACATTTATGCTCCTGCATTAGAAACATTGTAAACTCTTTGCATTTTCTGTAAAATAGTTTCCTTTGTCTGAATTCAGGAATGTTTATCGGTAATTAACTTCAGCAACAAAGGGTCTAGGTATATATGTTCTGGAGGAACTGGTCAAACTGTGAGGATATGGGATCTGCAAAGAAAGCTTTGTATTAAAAACTTGAAGGGTCATACAAGTACAATAACTGGTGTGATGTACAATTGCAAAGATGAGCATTTGGCTTCTATCAGCGTTGGTGGGGATCTGATCGTCCACAACCTTGCGTCTGGAGCAAAAGCTACTGAACTCAAAGATCCAAACGGGCAGGTTGTTTGGTTAGTATATGCATGCTTTCGTTTATAGTTGAGATCTTTTTGTTCATCGAACTAATTGGCTTTTTGATCGGTTCAAGACCAGATATTGAAGGTTCTCGATTATTCAAGGTTCAGTCGGCACCTTCTACTTACCGCAGGTGATGATGGGACTGTGAATCTCTGGGACACGACTGGTCGTAACCCAAAGGTTTGCTCTTTCACACTGTGTTCCATATGGGAAAGAATGTATTACAACATTGTCCGCCTCTTGTTAAATGGAATGTGCTGATCTTTCCGGTTATGGAACCAATTTAGCTGAGAAATTCTTCATTCTTTATAATTGGGCGCAACTGTTACCTTTTTTATGCTAGAAAACGACATGATACTTACCCCTACTGTTTCTTTTTTGCTGAATCATTTCTCAGTAATGTGTTTATATACGTACTATATCTGTGACAATGCAATTTCATTTCCACAGATGTCCTGGTTGAAGCAGCATTCTGCGCCAACTGCTGGTGCTTGCTTCTCTCCATCAAATGACAAGGTTACTGAATCCTTATCAGTCATCTTGTTGATTAATTATACATGAAAAACACAGATCAATTGATCTGTCTATAATACTCTGTATATTCGTGTGTAACACTCACAGAGCCATGACTCACATAAGCTTCTCCAATGGTTTTTCTTATGGAGTTTATCTACGGTTTGACAGATAATTGCTAGCGTGGGGCTAGACAAAAAGCTTTACACTTACGACTCTGGTTCCAGAAGACCTTCGTCCTGCATTCCATATGAAACACCTTTCTCTTCTTTGGCGTTTGGGGATAATGGGCACATACTGGCAGCTGGAACCGGTAATGGTAGAATAGTATTCTACGACGTACGTGGAAAACCACAACCTATCACTGTCCTGCATGCGTTCAACAGCTCAGAGGTCAATACTTTATCCCTTAGTGCAATCCTCTAAGCATGTCTTTACGGTTTACTCTGGTTACATGGATGCCACATTTTTCAGCAATTGCAACAAAAACACCGTTTTTTGGTAACATGATATATATTCTTAACTCTCTACTTTGGATTGCAAAGCGAAGCGAACTAAGCTTCTGCTTTTATTGATCAGGCTGTTACAAGTTTATCCTGGCAAACATCAAAACCAGGTATTGTTAATGAAAGGAACTGCACGTCTGAGATGGCTCTTTTTGGTGGTACTGTGGAAGACTCAGTTGTCATTCCAGACCCCAATCCCTCAGCGACATCCTTAGGCTCTCACGGGGTTGCCACTAGTACGGTGAATCTATCATCAGCAGAAGAAACACCGAACAGAAACCATCTATGGCCTGGTGGACCACTGAGCAGACTACAAGCACACCGTGCCAGTGATAGTTTTAAAGATGATATGGACATATTTTCCCCTATCGTTGGCATACAATCTGTTGAGAAATGGCCCGATTCCGAAGGATTGAAAAGGGATCATTTAGTTCTTGATAAGAAGGCTTCCTCCTTGACATTTCCTTCATCGAGCAAAGGAGGATTTCCGTTTGGAGATGACGGAAACAACGAACACCCAATAAATGACTGGAAACTGAGTTCTAATTCTAAACAGGTTTGTGTCACTTCATCTTTCCACCACGATTTGGTTATTATTTTCTCAGAATTCAAAACGTCATTTAGGCCTCCAGGTTGTGTCCTTTAGCGGAATGCTGTGACTGGATTGAATTTGGTTCCATTGTGTTTGTTTGTAGAAACTTTACAATCCTCTTTTATATAGCCCTGTCGTTAGTTCATCAGTGTTTTATCTATGCTCTTCGTGTATATATATGCAGGATGACACAAGAGCTGCCTTTTCACCTTTTGGATCCACGCCCACGCTATCATCAAAAAACGAATACTCTGCTCTGACACCTCCAGAAGCATGGGGTGGTGAGAAGTATAGCCACTTGGCTGCTAATGACAAGTTTTCTGATAAATTCAGTCACCTGAATCCGCCTTTGCGTCTTGGGGTTTCCAGCTCAAGCGCTAGTACATCTGGATCAATGTTTTCTGGTTCTAGAGATTTCCCTTTGTCGCTTGGTCAGACTCAGACAAGCCTTGCAAATGTTAGCATTAGCTCAGAATTCCCAGGCATCAGAGACTACTCCTCAAAATTTGAGAAATCCTCAACACTTGTAGACGATTTCCCATCCAGCCCCTTGTTAACCAAAGGCATCGCAGCTCCAAGCAACATTGATTCGTTGAGGCTATCACCAAGTTTTACTCGTAGGTTCTCTACTTATGCTGAGAGAATCAGCACCACTTCTTCCTTCAGCGATGGCGCCGCCTTTCTCTCTCACGGCTCCCCTAAGATAAAGAAAACAGGAGCCGAAACCAGAGAAGAAGTTTTGAATAATCTGTTGCAAAGGCCCGAGAAAGCGGCTGCAACAGATGCGGGAGCTCTTCCGGTTATGAATGTAAAATTCTGCGAATTTGACAAAACGTTTTATTCTTGATCAGTCTCGTTTAGTCTCTCAGTAACTTGATCTGACATTTTGGGAATTGTTTACCAGGGAGGGGGAAGCTTGCAACAATCTGAAACGGATTCACAAAGAGGCAACAGTTTCACGCTTCAGCTATTTCAAAGAACACTCGAAGGAACTCTGGATACTTTCAAGAACTCAATCCACGACGATGTGAGGAACCTGCACATTGAGATCTTGAGACAGTTCCATATGCATGAGGTAATATTTTTTGTGTTTGCATTATGGCTTAATTAGTAGTAGCAATGTTTTGCATTCTCTTTGTATTCTTAAATGACGAGTTTTGGTGAACAGATGGAGATGTCAAAGACGTTAAACTCGGTTCTGGAGAACCAAGCGGAGCTCATGAAAGAGATTAAGATGTTACGGAAAGAAAACCAACAACTCCTGCAAATGCTTTAGAGGGAGAGATAAATCTGACCATTTGAGGCTAATGTATTCGAATCGTAGGCTATATATAAGAGGGATGGAATTAAACAGATCATAGAAATGTCTTTGTTGAATTAACAAATTATATTTCTTCCATATTGTAGAAAAATGGTTTTACTGGTAATCTAGAGAAACAAAAAAAAAGTTGATGATACTGTTTTATTTTTTCAACTTAATCATTCCATCCCTCTAATTATTGGAATGGATATTAAGATAGTCAACATTTAAACATTGCCAGTTTCAGTTTCAGTTTCTGACAGACCTCAGTACATCATCACCAACAAGTTGCACTGGACCTGCTTCTGATTCCTCGCACCGGTTGCGTTTGAATAAATAAGAAAAAACGATAGAACAGATCGTCTGGGTGGTGTAGTCGGTTATCACGCTAGTCTCACACACTAGAGGTCCCCGGTTCGAACCCGGGCTCAGACATTTTTTACTACGTTTTCTTTTTTTTTTCCTTCAATTAGCCCACACGACGCTGGTCCATTTCGCACGCGTGTTTATGTTCTGATTTCACTTTTTCTTTCCCCTTTGCTTGCTTGACCCACAGGGAAAAAATACCCAGAGAATCAAACATCCGCGAAATCGAAAACCCAGAAATCACTCCCGAGATTCGAATCAATTGCAAAAACCCAATCAAACCCTATCTTCTTCTTCGACTTCAAATTAGATTATTGTTTCTTCTCGTGTGCCATAGTTTCTGAAGAGAGAGAGAGATGGATTGGGATAGCGTTACAGCTGAGGATGTGATTGAGGCACTAAGAGAGGTTGAGTGGTCGACGCGTCCTCGTTCCTTGGCCGAGTTCTTCTCCAGATTCGCCTTCCCTCGCTCTTTCTCTAAATGGATGAGCCGTCTCAAATGCAATCTCTACTAGTATTTTACCCTCTCTCTCTCTCTCTCAGTCTCTCTCTATATATGCGTATTCGTTGTTTGGATATCGAGGTGTTGATTTTGATTCTATCTTCTCTATTTTGCTTCTTTTTCTGTTGCAGCTATAGGACGAATTACTTCATCCTGTTGATTTTCGTTCTAGGTATGTCAAAGGCTTGGCTGGATTTTCATGTTTTTTAAGCTCTAAATGAGAAATCTAGGTTTTGATTTTAGATCCTTTTGAGTTGTGTTTAACACTTGATAACTTTCTTTTTTTTTCCCTTTGTGAACTCAGGTCTTGCACTTATCACCCGACCTCTAGCCATTCTTGGTGCTGCTCTCACAGCCTTAAGCTTAGCTTTCCTAAACGACAGGTATTTCCTGTGATTTCCTCCTTAGTTTCTACTTTTTATCGCTGCTTGGAAAATTCATTCGTTTCTCTTGGTTGTGTTGGTTTGCATCGATCGAATGTTTAGCAGTAGGTTCTATAATTCCAGTGATTAGCCATTCGAATCGCTATGCTTAGTATTAAATTCAATAGTTTATGGTGTTGGTTATTAAGATTCGAGTGTTGCTGCAAGGTTCTCTATATTCAGTGATTAGCGCTTCAAGTGTCTGTGCTTAGTATTGAATACAAAAGTTAATGGTGTTGGTTTCTAAAACTTGAGGGTTGCAATATTCTCTACTACCCAGTTGTCTTTTTTTAACTTTAGACGTCGATTTGAGGGCTCTGTTTGTATATGTATTTGCGTGTGGGTGTTCCTTCCTTTGCATCTATTGAACGCTCTACGGGGTTTCTGTTGTCTTTTGCAGCTTTGCAGCAACATTTAATGAGAAGACGATCCGGACCATTAGGCATTTCTCACCACATTTAGCTGCAAAGATGAGGCCTCCCCACATGTGAGCTCTTTTGATTTGATATCCATGGAAGATTTACAGACCTTTTTTTTATTTTACATTTACTATTTCTGAACACCTTTCAGGCCAGTCATTCGTGGGCGATCTGCAGCTAGAAAGACAGTTTACGTTTGTGGACAACCACGCTTGGTATTCGTCTTACTTGGCTTAACCGGTACTTAAAATATCCCCTTAAAGTCACATAAACCCTCCTTACCTCTTGATATGCAACTGATGGCAAAGTATTGATTTTTCCTTGTGTAGCGAGTGTTGTCTTGTGGTTTACTTCCTGCGGTTTGTTATGGGTCCTCTATGCACTTACCACTGCCCTTTTCAGTAAGTTACCACCCTTCCAATGAACTTTCATCTTTCCTCTTCTTCTGTTTTTGATCCAGCTTCCCATCTTTTGACTTCGAAATTTCCTCTCTTCATTAGTGATCATCCTTCACGCGACCCTGAGAACTCCAAACCTGAAAGCCCGCTTGAACACGTTCCGTGAAGAGTTCCGGGCTGTCTGGCGTAACTACAGTGAGCTTTAAGCCAACAAAGAAGCTTGAAGCTTGCAGCGAAACCAAGCGGGCATGAATTCCAATTCTTCCTTCCATCGTGTGCGCAAACAACAATCGCAGTTATTCTTGGCTTCTAGTTAGCTAGTAAACTATAAGGCTCTTCTTCTGGTTTGTTGACCTAGAATCACAAGGTTAAATCGCAGACAGAATATATAGTGTTTCTGCTCTTGAGGTTCCTTGTACAACTGCTCAACACTAAGTCTGTTGGAGTGATTGATGTTCATACTCTAGTCATTACAGTGTGTTAGTGATTTCAGCATTGCAATATCTTCCGTTGCTTCTTCTACGCAGAGTTTTAATTTTGAGTTAGAATAGTGCAGTGCATTATAATATTGCGTTTTACAAAATTTAGGAGACGAAACATGTAGCCTTTGCTTCTAGAATCAACTCTTTCCTTTGTCTTGACTCTTGAGTATATATGCTCTTGCGACTTATAGCTCTGTGAGTCTTCTTCACGGAAAATCACTTGGGCCCATTGATAAGCGTAATGGCCCAAGAAAATTATAATAAAAGGCCCAAAAACATGTGGAGAGATTCAAAAATTTCGTAGACAGGGAAATAATAAACTTTTTTAATTGGTTCTCCTTATTAAGAAACGGTGCGTTTTGAGTGATAGACAGAGAGAGTTGATAAGATATACGAAACCCTAAGAGAGAGAGCTTCTTCTCCTTGTTCAGTTTCATAAGATTACATCGAGGCAACAAGCGGCGCATCAGAATCCAAACGAGAAAATGACGATCGATTCGCAGCAGAAAACGAGCAAGTTCCGATGGGGGGAGATGGAAGAAGACGACGATCTCGATTTCCTTCTCCCTCCGAAGCAGGTGATTGGCCCAGACGATAGCGGTTTGAAGACGGTGATCGAGTACAGATTCAACGATGAGGGCAATAAGGTCAAGGTCACCACTAGGTATCGTATCCGTAAGCTGGCTTCCGCGCGGCTCAGCAAACACGCCAAGGAGCGGAGGAACTGGCCTAAGTTCGGCGACGCAGCCAATGAGGATGCTGGTAGCCATCTCACCATGGTCTCTACCGAAGAGATTCTTATGGAACGACCCAGAGCTCCTGGTAAATTCTCTTTCTCTTATGGTGATTCTGCTCAGTTTTGTTTGCTAAGATTCGTGGGTTTATATGAATTCGTATTGATCTTGGATCTAATATCATTTCTACTCGGTTATGAATTTACATTTTTTTGCAAAATTGAGACCTAGGCTAGGATATGTTTTGTGTTGGCAATATGGCCAAAAGATTGGTAAATTACGAGTTTGTGCATTGATCTTGTTCTGATGATTGTGTAAATAAACTAGTAAACTCTCACAGTATGTTTGATGTGCATTTGGGACCGAATCTCTAATTCATTGTTTGATTAGATTAATCATTCATTACGCAATCTGTGATTATTTGTCTGAGGTGACCAATTAGCCGATCACATGTTAGCCATTCGGCTACTTGTTTGTGTGACTGGTCAGTATTTCACCAATAGCAGTTTGTTGTTTGTAGTCCATTCCGAGTATGAGCAGAAATGTGCTCTCACTTTCTTGGCACATACACATAAAATGTTGCAGCTTTCCCGCTTTTATTTTACCTTTTTAGTTTGTTTAATCTTCAAGCTTTTGCTCTGTGAAACGTCTCCTTTGTGTTCCTAGCTTGATTAGATGAATGAAAATGGCATTATAGGTCGAAATGTTTGGTGGCCTTGGATCTAAACGGTTAGTGAAATTTCAGGTACCAAAGCGGATGAAGCAAAGATAGCAGCAGACGGGTTGTCTAAGGTTAATGCTGGTGCAATGCTAATGGTGTGCAGGATATGCCACAAGAAAGGTGAGCACTGGACATCAAAATGTCCTTACAAGGACTTGGCTTTACCAACCGAAGTCAACGACAAGCCAGCCGCTGGGGAAACATCTACCGTATCCGCTGCAGCTGGAACTGGCAAGGCCGCTTACGTACCACCTAGCATGAGACCAGGTGCAGACAGAGCTTCCAGTGGTTCAGACATGAGGAGGAGGAACGATGAGAACTCTGTGCGTGTAACCAACCTGTCTGAAGACACCCGTGAACCGGACTTGATGGAGCTGTTCCATCCGTTTGGATCTGTGACGCGTGTCTATGTGGCCATTGATCAGAAAACTGGAGTGAGCAGAGGATTTGGTTTCGTCAATTTCGTGAGCAGAGAAGACGCTCAACGAGCCATCAACAAGCTGAATGGTTATGGTTATGATAACCTCATCCTCAGGGTTGAGTGGGCCACTCCAAGACCAACCTAGAAAATGTCTCAGACCTTTAATAACTCTGTTTTTGTTGTCGTCGTTCTTGTCTTTCCTNTTGTTTTTTTTTTTTTTTTTTTTTTTATTGTTTGGTGCGAGTAGAAGACAAGATAATATATATTTATCTTTTTAATACATAAGGCATGCTTTTTTGTTCTATAATGAATTACCAACATGTTTTAATCAGTTTTATTACGCGAGGGACTTGGATTAGAAGAGGAAATTGGTCACGAGGAAGATTATCTGCTATGATGATGCATTTGACCCGTAAACATAAATAAATAAAACATTGGATAAGAGAGATTAGAGACGAGCAAATCTCTGGGATTCATGTTCATCAAGCTAAGCAACAGACAAATAAGGTTTTCAAAACTCTTAACATTACTACACACCTTGTGTTTCTTGGACTGAAGCGTGTTTTTCTTGTAAAGCTAGTGGCTTCTTCTGATAGAGATGATCTCGCATAATTCTCCCACTTCTCTCTGAAGTCTGATTGTATATCTGTAATGAACACGTAAACTGTTCCACCTTCGAGCTTTAGCATCACAAACCCAACAGTGAACTCCACGACGTCCACTGAAGACCCAGAGGATGTGTTTGAAACCAAAATCCTCTGCAATTGGCAAGACCAAAACGAGTGACCAAACAGTCTTGCACATTGGCAAAGGATAACTAGCAATGACACATTGAAACATTACACACTAATTTCTTCACATTACAAAGGCTATAGTGTACAATATTGACACAATGAACTGATCCCCAAGATATATGCAAGTATAACAAAAACTCAGATGAAAATTCTGAGGAGAGAGCCACCAAACACTAGTTGTATGTAACTTTGTGGTACCTCTTAATTAAGGAAGTATCAATGACTTTGATAGCAACTGTCATTACAGGCCAACATTTGGAGCAAACATGAGCTCCTGAGCAACAATATCTAACGTGGTCATAATCTGTTATATCCTGAGGAAACAATACATTCAAGTCAAGCCAAGCAACCATAAGAAAAAACACATATCAAAGACCAATGGAGTATCTTGAAAAGCTCACAATATCAAAGATCAACTCCCTCTCCACTGGAGTAAACACATTGGCACCACTTTGTGCATAAGCATGTCTCTTATCTGGCTGCAAATATAAACATATCAAGAACAAAACAAAAATGGTTTCTAAGACAAGCGCATACAACGATGAAGCTAAAAAGAAGGGATTTTCTCGAGATGACTTACATGAACGCTATACACAGCGCCAATATCAATCTTGTACGGGAAATTCACTTTGAAAGCGTCTTCCATAGCAGAAGCATTCTTCAAGGACTTGTAACGCAAATAAACAAGAGAATTCTATTCGACCAAAGTAGAATTCATCGCAACCAGGATGTTTCCCATCTACACATTACAAATCTCTATATATTATTAATTATAGCTCTCCCTCTCTCTCTCTTAAGTGTGTGTGAAAGATAAACAAACACAAATAGAGAAACAAGTAGCGTGTCCGTACGAAAGGCATTTGTGAATATCAGTGTAAGGAGAGAGCTTTCCTGCAATACAAGCATTTACTTGAACGAGACAACACATTGAGTTATATGATTTGCGAAGAACCAAATTGTGATGAATTGAAAACTTGCTTCGGAGGTAATTAGGAAGCCGAGGCAGCTCTTTGGTGTTCTTGTGATGCAATGCAGCAACACGCAACCTCTCCTCTTTCCTTCTATTTTATAATTAATTGGGTCTTTGTCATCATCATCATATATGATTGCAGAAGCTCTGTCTCTAGATAAAACCCATATTGCAGAAGATGTTCGTTTCCGATAATCCTAACACATAGCTTCAATCCAGCTACTAGCGTCTTGCTTCCTCACTTTGGTCATCTTCATCAATCTCCTCAACTCCATAACACTAGTCCAATCTCCTTTCTCGCCATGAACTCTACACAGAACATCATAAGCCGCAGGATGCTCTCTCCTTAGCCTCGAGATCCCTTCAGCAGCAACCTCACCGAGCTCCAAACATGAATGCAATCCGCAAGCCCCAAGCAAAGCCCCCCAAATAACAACATCCGGCTCAAAAGGCATTCCCTTTATCAACCTCTCTGCTTTATCCAACTCACCAGCTCTTGCTAATAGATCCACCATACAAGCATAATGCTCCTTTTCCGCAGCTATCCCAAGCCTACCCATCAACATGAACTTCTTTTCCCCTTCTTCCACTAGCCCTGCGTGAGCACAAGCCGATAACAAGTTTACGAAAGTCACCTGATCAGGCTTGTATCCGCATTCCATCATCTTCTCGAATTCCTCTAAAGCATCCGCTCCTAATCCATGTCTTGCGAAACCTCCAATCATCGAGTTCCAAGAGGCCGGATTCTTCATTGGCATCAGTTCAAACACATGTGAAGCAGCGGCGATATCACCTGACTTGGCATACATATCTATCAGCGATGTCGACAAGACTACGTCACAAGCCATTCCACGCTTTGTGATCATTGAGTGCGCTTGTTTCCCCACAAGAATCGACGACGAAGCTGCACACGCTTTCAAAACGGTGGAAAACGTGTAGTGACTTGGCTTGTTGTTCCATGATCCAACCATTTCCCGGAAAAGCAACAACGCTACTTCAAACTCTCTGCTCTGCACGTACCCATTGATCATCACAGTCCAAGAAAAAACATTCCTTTGACCCATCTGACTGAACAAGTCCCTAGCTTTATCCACCTTCATGTTGTCTATGTATCCGATTAACATTGTGTGCCAAGTAATAATGTTCCTCATAGGCATTTCACCGAACGCTCTCTCACCATCTTCCACGAAACCTAGTCTCATGTAACCCATAATCAACACATTCCACGATACCACATCTTTTAACAAAATTTCTTCAAACACTCTCTCTAAGCCCCTCAAGTCTCTTAAACTTGTGTAGCCTCTTAACAGTGAAGACCCAGTATAAGCGCTTAAGCTAAGCCCTAATCGAACAGCAAGCGTGTGGATTTGCAAAACGAAAACCTTAAATGCAGATCTCGACACCGCATCGATTGTAGCATGGAGAGTAAGCTCATCTGGAGTCAACCCAGATCTCCGCATCTCTAGAAAAAACCTAAGAACAGTCTCTGTATCTCTGTTTTTCTTCAAACCCATGAACAAGGTGTTCCAAGACACCAAATCTCTCACAGGCATTTGATCGAACACCTGGTGAGCTTCAAACACGAGACCACGCTGAACATAAGCGGTGATCATCATGTTCCATGTTGAGATGTCCAGAGATGTCCGGTTCTGATCAAAAATCTTGCGGGCTTCCACCAAACCATCTTCCCGCAAGTGATTGTCGATCAAACGGTTGAGAGTAGCCGTTGATATAGTGAAAATCCGGCGCCAAAAATGTCCTCGTTGAAGAGTTGCACTAGTGTGTAACATCACAATCGAGTTTCAATTCTATTGTAAATGGGTTTTTTTGCTTTGTATTTTCTGAACACATTTATTTACTAGAAGGTAATAGTATAATACAAAATACTGTACCAAGATATAGTTTCGGTTTCATTTCTTTTTCCATAATAACAATAAAATAAATTTGAAATTAAATAAAATGTGACTTATTATTATCATTATAAAAGTATGTTGCTTAACTATTATTTAAATATAAGATTTCTTAACTGCGCGAGCTTAATTTGTTTTTCTTAAATATAGTTAAAATTGTTAAAATAAGAATAAAACCTTATAAATTTTAATAAAAATGAATTTATAATGTAACATAAAATTAATGTTTTATAAAAGTGAAAATAAAAAGGTTATTCAGATTTCCTAAATCATTATATATTAAGTAATACTATAAACGATAAATAGATATAAATATGATATTGTTTATTTGATAAGATCAAAATTATTTTTATAAGTTGGTTTTAATTATAATGAAATATATAATGACTTCTAAAAAAATATTTCTAATTGAAATCCACCGCTTTTTCTTAAAATTAAATTGTATTGGAAATTAACTAAATTTTCTTAAATGGTTTTTCGGCGTATCGACTAAATATAGTCATATATATTAACTCATAATATAGTTTATAAGTAGAGTTTCCATAATGATAAAATATATTTGTTGAAGATTAATGTGGTTTATAAAATTTCTTCTTATCAGTATGAATTTGTTTTAAATTCTCAAAAGATCAATCAAAATAAAAATATTATACAGTACATTTGTTTCATGAAGACATTAAACACTTTTCTCTAAAAAAAGTGTTGTCAATTTTTCTTTCTTCTTATCAATAAAATTTTAAATAAGTAAATTCTATAAATTGTAGGAAATGACATCAATTCAAATCATTGAATAGAAAATTTACAAAATTTCCATTCCTAAATTTAGTCTACAAAACAAAATTTCCATTTATTTCATTTACATGTGTACTTACATATTTTCTTCTTCAAGTAGAGGTTAAATCTTATATTTTTTACCAAACAGATAATAGAGATCTAAGCTTGGGTTTTCATCAAAACAATGACAAGGGTTTCACAACTCAGTATTATCTTCGGTGATAAACACAAACAACAGAATCTTCACAAAGACTCTGTCGAAAATCCCGATGTCGTCAAGAAGAAACCATATGATTCATCATCGGACAACAACAATAGATCGAGCAGCTGGTTTGCTTCTTCGTCAACATCTTCCTTCCAAATGCCTCTTCACTACCCTAACTACACAAAGGAAGAGTATGAGATCATGTCAGAGGAAGAACTCGATCGGCTTCTCAAATTATATGGTCTGCCAACAGATCTCGGTGACTTGCCTTGCAAAAAACAATTTGTAGTCGGTGCATTCTTGTGGGAGAAAGGGCTGAATTCTTCTCTGACTGGGCATAATTCAGTAATATAAACCCTAATTCGTCCATTGAAAATTTGGATGAGAGCTCTTCTATGGGATTGATGGCTGTTCTGATGAGAGATATTTTGTACTTTATATTTCGTGTGTAGGAAGAAATTATAAGTAAAAGGACGTGATTCCCCCTGAAGATATGTTCGCTTTATGTTTCAGGTTGTTTTGTATGAATTTCGATCATTTTTAATGGTTTTCAAAAGATTATGCATGGTATATTAGATCTTACTATCCGAATGATCTGGTATTAACACAAGTTATTAATTTAAAAAAAGTCTTCTAATTCCAACTGAAAAATATGTGATTAAACGGGTTCTTGTTAATTTTCAGTTTCGACGAGTGATATGAATAGACAAATAATAAAATGTAAACTAAATTCGAAAAGGAAAAACACTTAACGAAATTTAGATGAAATCTCATTTTTAGCAAAAGTTGAAAACATAGTAATATATAAAAAAACAAAAAAAAAATATAAAATAAACAGATAATTGTTACTTTGTTAGGTTTTTAAATCCATAGGTGGTTTTATATAGACGTTCTGAATCTTATTTTATTGACAGTAAAAAAAAATTTGCTTTTGATTTCACAAGTCGTAAAATATTAAATTACCTTCAGCTTATATGCGGCCTTAATCTAAGTACAGTATAAATGAAAGTTTAGTTTAACATGAGTAGCAAAAGTTTAAAGGCTTCCCGATTACCAAAACCCATTGTTACAAATCCATGAAGACATTACATTTTAGAACTGCCGTTGATGCCTTGTTGCAGAGATCCCATCGCGCACTTGCCTGTGGATGTCGATAAAGAGCTGAGAAGGTGAGATAGATTGCAGGTTGAAGAACCTGTTGTTTATTTCCCTCCAAATGTTGTATACCAAAGCTTGTGCCACCAGCTTTCTGAGCGTAGTCGGTGAAGTGTCAGTTTTGAGCTTCACCCAATCAATTAGAGATATCTAGGAGCAAAGGGGGGACGAGTCCAGGTCTAGCTTGCGCTTTAGTCGCAAAAGAGGATCAAATGCTCTCAGTCTTCATCAAGTGCATATTTAGGAGTTGCCCCTTTGAACCAAACTGCCCTGTACCAATTTTTCTCCTCCATTGTTGGCCTTATCGCATCACAAGTATGGAGGCATATAGCTTTTATAAAGATAAGCTTCAGTAGGCGTAAGAAAACAAGCAAAGACACAGAAAGGCAGAAGAGATGTAGAACCTAAGACAATTCTTTTACAAAATCTAAAACCGGATACATATAATAAAAGAAGATATTTTCTTCTGTCTAAAACCTCGTTGCGTACCTCGAGGAGAGAAACTTCTTTAGATCCCGATGCTTATGGTTTTTTATATTTCAAATCTTTAAAATGGAGATGTCTTGGATATTGCAAATTTCACTATATGAAACTTTAGAGACATGCAACATGACAGAGAGTGAATATTAAGAGTTCCATCTAATTTCACTATTTGATTTTCTTTTACCGATGGTGCGCGGCGTTCATCTGCTCGCTCGAGTAGAGATCTTTTAGAAGTGCATTCTTGACTATAAGTCAACTAGAGCAAGGAAGTAAAAGTTGGCAGTTATTTTGACATCATAAAAATTCGTGCATATCAAATGTCCACCAGTCCATGCCCTAGCTTTTCTTTCATCATGTCGTTTTTTTCCACTTATGCCGAGCAATGTGTATGTTTCTTTCTCTGATTTCTCCGTATGTTTATCTCAGACTCTTCTAATTCATGATGATGATGATGGTGATGCTTCATATTCATCTTTTCTGCATTGTGGTGTTCTCGCTCGTTTGTATTTGCTTTGGTAGTCTCCAATAACCTAGCTTCTATGCCGTTGACGCTTTTTGGTGTTACTTCGCCATTCAAATTTTTAGTCAATTTTATATGTGATGTTTATAAACTAAACCTTAGTCAGAAAATATTTATCTATAGAGGAACAAGTACAATGGTGGACATTGGTGGTCTAGTAATAATGTAATAAATATCCATGATGTCATCAACCCACTAGCCAAGCTGCAAGTCTTTCTATGAAAGTTAAATTATATGCAAAGCTACACAAATTGTATGAAAATATATTATTAATCTCTTCGCATACCACATGCAGAATTTATTCCAACCAAGGAAAAAACATTTTTCTATAAAATTTCTCTCTCGGCTGGAATAAAATTCAGTAAAAAACAAAAAAATCCTCTTTACACATGTTTTCTGGTATTTGCATCACTCAGCTGATACCGTAAATAGGCTGAACAAGTTCCCCCAAACAAGTGTAATTAAGTCAGATTACTAACAATGCAATAGTTAATTCAACAAAAAAGAATAATTTTATTTGTTAGCTAAAAATAGACTGTCATATATACACATCAAACTGGTTATGATTTATAAACATTTTTAATAGAATACAAGAAACTCACGATGTGTCATGTAGTGATCTTCGATACTATAAAAATTATGTAGAAACCTAATGAACATGAGTTAAGATTTAGTAAGACAGAAGATGAGACAATATTATATCATGATATAGAGAAAAGGGAAAGAATAATTGAGAAAGAAAGGTCAACATCAAATCTTCTAAACCAAATCTCACATAGACCAAATAGACACGTGTCGTTAATTGATTGTCACAAGTAGGCATAATCTTATCTTAGATCCCACTTGTGTTGTGTCCCTCTCATTCCCCAACTCTTATTGTTTTGCCCTCTCTCACTCCTTTCACGAACCCAACAGGCAACAGCTAAAAATCTATCATTGTGCAATCTATGAGATTATGCTATTGGCTATTGCGATCTAATAAATTTTGGCTGCGCCTTATCTTTGATGGTGAAATGTCCAATTGGGTCGTGTTAGATTATAGAGTTGGTCTATACACGCGTGGGAACATATAAAATTAACCAAAGTTTGGTTCAATCCAAGAGCTTCGAGTAAGAGAGTTTTCAACAAGTCTCATTTTCAGTCCGAATCACGATATGTATGATTATGGTGGATATTAATCTTATAAGAAAAAAAAAAGTATTTTATTTTATTTTATTGGCTTTGCGATCAACTCCTACTTGATGAAATATATAGCAAATGCCTGCTGGTTACTGGTGTATTTGGAGAAATTACAGCACTAAAGTAATTTTTTGTTGTATTCTAAACTTCCGATATCTAAACGCCTGAAACTACCACACGATAGTCGAATGAATAACCAGCATTTGATGGTTAGTTAATATAATTTAAAATTAATTTAACGAGTAAATAAGATTTAAATATTAGTCGACGTCTGAACACTCCTCATTCATCGACCAAGACACAAAACAGACCCAAACGTATGATTAATACCTAACAAAAAATTAAAGGATTACTTTATAAAACACATCATCATCATGAGTGAACAGAAGAAGATTCTATTATTTGGTCATTGTGGCAACTGGCAAGTGGCAAGTAATGGACGGTGAAGATTTGATATAAATATTTATGTTCAAGTTGATATAAGTATATAACCAATTCAGAAAAGAATGTCAAGATCGCCTTTTCCATATCTCTCCTTTCCTTCCTTCTTCCTAGTTGAAATTAATTAGTCAATAATTCAAATCCGTTTAATAATTGATAGATTCCGACATTAACTGACATTAAGCATTCGATAATGTTGGCCAGACAATTATCTTAATTATCTAACACCAAATTAAATATTTTTCACAGAATAATTACATTTTACTTGGATTCCAGCCGAGTCTCCTAAACAAAACTATTTAAATTAAATGGTACACATTTGTTCAATTATTATTATTTATGGAGTATGTTGTAATTAAAATCACAAACATTAAGAAACCATTCAATACCAGCAAACTAAAATTCATTCAACCAGTCAAAATATACTAAGAATGATTTAGTGTTATTCGTAAGAATGCATTATACTTGAACATTGAATTACGATAACAAAATCGAACGTGCAAAAATGACACGTGCTACGCATCAATTTAAAAAAAAAAAATTGGAGAAATTTCAAAAAACTACAATCTTTTAGAAACGCAAAGATTCGTACCAAATCGGTCCGGATTTTTAGGAGGTGTTATTGGATTGGTTATTTTAATGTATTTGATTGTATTTTAAAAACAGA
>OVBJ01001026.1:0-35746 GCA_900406535.1 Noccaea bulbosa | reverse complement strand
CATATAATAGCGTTAATCGTCTGCTATCAATGGGGGCATTTGTTGTAGTGTAGGCTTCAGTCTCCAATCGAATCCTGCAAAAAATGGCAATTATATCTGAAATCTGCAGGTATAATAACATAACAAAAACGGCAGAATATGTACTTGGATGAGAAAGTTGCTCAAGAGCTGAATCAAGTAAAGAAGGGAATCAGAAGTAATTAATCTGGTGTTTCTTGATCCTTATTCCACAAATTTGAGCATTTTTGCGGTGAGGATTTACAGATGTCGAAAAACATTGCCATCTCCAAAAACTCGGGATTCTTGTGGATCAAAACCTCTCAGAATGATCACTTGACTGGCTACCAAGATCGTGCAGCGTGGCGTGCCTTTCCCGTTTCCCTCAAAACAGCTCCAACAATAGCTGCTTGCTCAAGACAATCATTCTTATTCTTATGCAGAGTATCCAAAAGAACAACGCAGGTTTTGGTGTGGATGTTCAATCCTTTTCTACGTGTTTCCTCGAAAAGGGCAAACGCATCCATTGCCCTGTTTCCGTTACTTAGACCTTCGATCATAGCATTATAACAAGCAGAGTCTGGAACACCACCGTTTGCCTTAAACCGATCAAACAGCGAACCGGCCTCTGCAATATTCCCAGCCTTTGCGAGCCCTGAAATCATGGTAGTGTAGGAGATAGTGCTCGGTTTCATCCCCAGTTTCTGCATCTCTTGCCAAAAGACAAATGCTTTATTGAATTTCCTGACCTTGCAAAGACCGTTTATTAAGATACCGTAAGTAACTTGGTTTGGCGTGCATTTCAACTCTTTCATTGACTGAAAACAGACGAGGGCTTCGTTGATTTCCTCCGCTTTGACCAACGCATCAAGCAATGAGTTCCATGTATAAACATTAGGTGTTAATCCTTTCTGCATAAGCTCTTCCAAGATAAGGTAAGCTTCATCTATCCTCCCAACTTTCCCAAACCCGTCAATAAGACTGCTGTAAATCACCACGTTTAGCTCTATTCTCTTTGATTTTGCTTCCTCAAAGAGCATATAAGCTTCATCAAGCCGGTCTATTTTCGAAAGCCCGTCAATCACTGAACCATATGTAACAACAGTTGGTTCGAAACCTTTCGTCTTCATTTCTTCCAGCAGCTGATAAGCTTTGTTAACTTTTCCACACTTGCAGAAACCGTCAATGACGATATTGTAAGCACGTGTGTCCAAGACACATCCTTGCTCTTTCATGGAGTAAAACAACTCATAAGTCTCATTCGCAAACCCAGCTTTTATTAGTCCATGAATCAAAATCGAGTAGCTTCGAGCATCCGGGACAAACCGACGAGCTTTTATCTCTTCGAACATTGCTCTTCCCTTTTCTGGCTCTCCAGCTTTAAACATGCAATCCATGTATGTATTAAGAAACTGCAAATCAGGAGAACAGTTTTGACTAATCATCTCCTTGTATATCTTGTGGCCATCTTCTTTTCTACCGTTGTTGAAAAAGTTCCTTATGAGGGATGTGTAAACGATAGAGTTAGTGTGACAATCAGCATCCAACATTTTCTCATAGATTTTGTAAGCGTCATCAACTCTTCCGACCTTCCCTAAGCCATCTATGAGCGAGCAAAATGTAATCTCATCTGGTGTACAAACTTTATAATCCATCTCCTCAAATATAGCACAAGCTTCATCAAGTTTCTGTGCTTTACAGAGCCGATCAACCATTATATTCACAGTCCTAACATTCGGAAACAAACCAGCCTTCTGCATAGAATCGCGTAGCTCAAAAGCACGGTCAAGCTTACCAGCTCTACACAACATGTCAATGAGAATATTATATGTTGAAAGATTCGGAGCAGCGTCCTTTTTCATCTCCTCAAACATTCTCAAAGCTTCATCCACTTTTCCCATTCTCCTTAAGGATGTGAGGATGCAGTTATACGCGATCACACTCGGTATAGACCCCTTTGCTCTTTGTCTCTCTAGAAGACTGTACGCTTCTTCAAATTTTCCAGCCGAACCGTACCCCATAATCATCGTGTTGTAAGCATAAGTGCACGGGACTCGTCTAGTCTTCTCTAAATGCTCAAACATCTCTACAGCTTCATCCAATCTGTTTGCCTTACAGAGAACTCCTATCATGCTAGTATAAGTGACTTCATCAGGCTTCAAACCGCTCGCTTCCATCTCGTGAAAAAACTTCCATGCCATATCAACTTTGCCTACTTTACCGAAGCAGTCTATACATACATTGTAAAGAACAATGTCGGCATCAAGAGAGCTGCTCTTCATTTCATCAAGCAAAGACAAAGCAGAATCAACTCGACCCTCTTTGGCGAAACCCCGAATCAATGTCGTAAACAGATGAACGGTTGGTTCGTATCCCAACTCCTGCATCTGCTGAAAGAGAGTCAACATCATATCAGACTGATTCACTGCAGAGAAAGCACCGATCAGAGTTGTGTACGCCGAAAACGCAGGTCGAAACTTGAACTTCCTCATCATCTGCACTACATCGAAACCTTCCCTAAGCTTATTCGCCTTAACACAGCTCAAAACCATCTCAATACAAGTGTTCACAGACGGGCCAAACCCTGCAGCACTCATTTCTCCAAGAATCTGCTCCAAAGCATCGAAATTTCTACAGCGAGCCATCACAGAAAGCAACGAGTTGTATGATTCTGGACAATGAGCCTGCTCCGTTTTTCTCTCATGCCATCGGAAATATTCAATAGCACGATTAACATCTCTCAGCCTCCGTAAGACCCCAATGATTAACTCTGGTTGTGGATTCAAGTTTAGAGCGGACAGAGCATTCTCAGATGAAGGTCCCCATGGACTACTCTCCAAAACATTGCAAATTTCATCAACAACTTGTCTGTTACCCTCAACTGTTCTCGGCTTCTCACGATTTTCGCCATTATCAGAGAAAGATGATAAATGCTTACACAGAGCAAAAACACGAGAAGGTTTTGTATCGGTGTGGAATATAATTCCTGCAGTGATAGACAAACATAACGCCAAATCAGGAACAAGCTATACTATCCACACAAACACTTTTGCTACTTGAGAAGGAAAAAAAAAAACACTTTTTTTGCTGCGAATCCTAACATTTTCATCAATATTCTAACGAAATCACCAGAGTTTCAGCTCCACATCTAACAGATTTTTATACCCATTTTGATCAAATACTGAAAGCAAGAAAATTGAGAAAGTAAAATGCCCATGAACAGATTACCTGGTCTTATGAATAGCATCCGCATCTTTATGATTTTCCTGTTCCAAACAGCCGATTAATCTCAAACTTCAATACGATCGACTGTAGATATATTCCCGAAGAAGATAGCAATCAAAGCTTTAGCTTTTTACGAAATTTCTGAAGTGGGAAGCCCAGCTTTCAGGAGAAAGCGAAGAGGGTTTAACGAGAAGAAGAAAAAACATAGGTTTAGCTGAAAGGGAACATGACCAAGAAGAAACCTCCCTTTCGGCCACAGGGTTCGAGAGAAGTCAACAATTTTGACTTTTGAGTCTGTTTCAATCAACCCGGGCTGGGTTGGGTCGACTCGGATCAGGTCAGATTTGCCCTTTTTTGACCGGGTCGGATTCTGTGTATACCCGGTCGTCATCGGGAGTGTCACAAGTCGAAAAAGGCCAGCGATGGAATCGGAAACGCCAGTAGTAGTCGTAGGTGTAAATGAAAATTGCTTGCTCCCGAGTTTTGGTGAAAGTCAATCTCGGGATTTAAATCCATGATTCTTCTCCTCCTTCTGTTTCAGACCCATGGATGGCATGAGCAGTTACCACAAACCCAGCGCCGGCTTAAACCCTTGTGAAAGCTCCAGTTTCTCACACTCGCCGAGAGCCATGTCCCCAGGAAACTACCGTTACCCAGAAGTGAAAACTCCTCTGCGGAGACAAGTTCACGCTCCTTCGCGTGTCGGCAAGTTCGGTATGACGAGACACATACGGCGGAATCGTAGCCCGCGACATGTTTCCGGTAATGTGTTGGAAGGTTTTCTGGCGAGGAACTATAACATGTTAAAAAGAAACGCGCTTGATTTGCCTATGTGCTGTACAACGGATAGAGAAGTGATTGATGTTGACGATGGGATTGGAGATGTGGAAATGGTATCTGATGATGACACGAGTCCGGAGGTTGAGTTTGTCGAAAACGTGGCTATGGATGTGGACGAGGTGGAAGAGACGGCGGAGAAGGCAAACGAACCGTTTGTCAGTCGGAGAAATGGGAATTTGATGATGGTGGATGATGCCAATAAGAAAAGTTCACTCTTTTCGAATCGACCCGTGAGGGATGTGTGGGGATTCGAAGCGTATAGAAAGGTTCTCAAGAGTGCTGAGAACAGAACTTCTAAACTGAAAGATCGAGGCTTTGGTGATGCTTTGAAAGAGAGGTGTCGCGCTTTACTGCGAGGCTTGTGTTCTTTTTTGAAACAAGATGAAGAACCAGTAGAGGTTCGGCTTATTCCTTGATCTTTATAGATGATTTTGTGAAATTGGGTGACTCATTGCTCTTTTGATTGATTTTCAGGATGTACAACGTCAACCATTTCTACCTCTTTCCAAGGAAGATGAGACAGCAGTCAAGCGTGCATTCTCAGCTAATACTCAGTATGATTATTGATTCTTGGTCTCTTGTTTACTTGCTCGAATAGATTCATATATGTTCTTGTTATGTAATGCTATGAACGTCTTTCGCTGCAGGAACATCTTGGTTACACATGTGAATTCAAATATTGACATTACAGGGGAAATCCTGAGGTGCCTTAAACCTGGTCAATGGTTGAACGATGAGGTAAGTCACCGTATCTAAATCTCACCAACAGGATCATCAATCTTTATCTTGTCCGGTTTAGTAAAAGCTTGGACTTTGTTCTGTGTAGGTCATTAATCTTTTTCTTGTACTGCTGAAAGAAAGGGAAGCTAGAGAACCAAAGAAGTTTCTAAAATGTCATTTTTTCAATACATTTTTCTACACCAAGGTTGGTTATACACACATTCCTATGGCTTATGAATTTTAGGCTCTAGTCCCTATTTTAACAAGAAGACATGAATCTTAAATCACTCTTCAGTTAGTTAATTTGAAGACTGGATACAACTACGGTGCAGTCAAGAGATGGACTTCGATAAAGAAGTTGGGATACCATCTCATAGACTGTGACAAGGTAAAGTTGCTGTTTTGCAACCACTCTCTATATTTCTCACTCAGACTCTTTTCTTCATTTTATCATCTGTCTAAGTGACCTTGTTTGTTGTCAGATATTTATCCCAATCCATATGAACATCCACTGGACTTTGGCTGTTATCAATATAAAGGACCGGAAATTCCAGTATCTTGACTCATTCAAAGGAAGGGAGCCTAAAATCCTAGACGCGCTGGTAGTATTTTAGTAAGTGAAATCAATTTTTGTTCTCATAACATGGAGCTTGATCATGGTGTTTTTCATTTTGTCAGGCTAGATACTTTGTCGATGAAGTTAGGGACAAGAGTGAAGTAGACATTGATGTAAGTCAATGGAGACAAGAATTTGTGCAGGACCTTCCTGAGCAGAGAAATGGGTATTTTTTTTCTTCATACTAAGATGCCAGCTACTAATTCATACTTCCATAGTAGAGTTGTGTTAACATGGGGATCTGCATTTTGTAGATTTGATTGTGGAATGTTTATGCTGAAATACATCGACTTCTATAGCAGAGGTTTCGATCTTTGTTTCACTCAGGTAAAAATCGCAGAAAATTACACTGAAAACTACCATTCTCTCTTTTTTGGTGGGTTAAAATAAAATAAAATAAAATAAAATAAAGTGTTTGCGTGATTTTGCACAGGAACAAATGCCATATTTTCGGGTTAGGACAGCAAAGGAGATTCTGCAACTGAAAGCTGAGTGATTGTGAGCAAAAACAAGAAACCCCCAACTCTCTTGAAGAATAGCTTTGAAATGTCTATGTAAATAGTGTTTGATACTTTGATATACATACACAAAAGGGTAACACAATATGGTTGTTGTTACCTGATGAGTCTTCTTAATAGTGAAAATTGAATTATTGTTTTTTTTTTTTTTTGACGTCAATTGAATTATTGTTTAAGAATTCTATTTTCACTATTAAATACGTTGGCTTTGATATGATTTTTTTGTACTTTTAAATTATTGTTTAATATTAAAGAAATTTGTCTTAGAGAATCTCCCGTGTAAGTAGCCGTAAGGCCCGTAACATGATCTGTGTGTACCAAGAAAATATTATTTATAAGATTGCAAATGAGACGGCAGAAAAATGTCACTACTATTCTCGGTTACTACTTACTAGTCTCATGTGGGGACGAGTCCGAAACTCCAATATGTCCCCCATCAAGTCTAAAAATTAGCACCTAAAAAGCTAAGACATATACATGTTGAGCGTTGTGATTTGTATTGCGGCCATCTCCGTCACAAGCGATATTAAATTTTGATCAAATAAATTATATATCATTGTGTGTCAATTTAATTTGTTCTTTTTGTTGTATTTAACCTCATTAAATGACGTTCAAAGTGTTTGATAGTTCTGTTGTGAGAAACTCATGTTAAAAAACCACTGTTAAAGGTGCTCTAAAAATTTTGAATGAAGTGTGATCCATTGGCTATGCACACCGAGTTTAAGTGACATTGAATCCTAGATAAAGAGTTTGAGTTCAATTTTATAAGGTTTTTTATAAATATTCTAATAAACACTTATAAATTGTCGATGATCCATACATATTTTTCTTCTTAAATTGTTTGTTAAATTGAACTCCCGAAAAAATGGATAGAGCAAATCCTTATAGAGGAACTGAAAACGACTTTGGCATCTTGCATGTTTTGTCGCCTCTGTTCTGACCGGTGATCATCGTCTCTACTTTAACGTCAAGGATATGATCTACCACAGACAGACTCAAACGCTACTTCGAAGAAATTACGAAGCATTTTCCTTGGTTGATAATTTGGCGAGAGAATATTTTTGGAATTGGTAATTACTTTAATTACTTTTGTTTTTATTATCTTGTTAAACGATAATTCTCTCATACAAATCTCTTCTCAATTTTGTTTCTTGTCTTTCAGCAAAAAAAAAGGCACTAGAACATCCTGTTCTTTTGCTCTCATACAGATAAAGTCAGTTTTCTCACGACTGGTCCACTACCAATAGATGGTTACAAAATCATTAGTTAAATAGATTAAAAATCAACTTATAATATCATATAAAACTTGAAAACAAAATAACGTATAAAATCAATTCTTCTTTATGATTTTCTAAGTGAGAAACTCATGTTAAAAAACCATTAGAGGTGCTCTAAAAATGTACATTCAAAAATTTGTGCTCTTAAGTTTCTATTTCTCTGTATGCTTGCCGCCAAATTGAAAACTCCAATTGAGTGACATTGACCTAACCTAAGGATGAGAGAGAGATATCTAATTGGACCTATCAATCAAAAAGCACAAAAAATTAGTTTTGTGGTATTTTGGGGGTATCTTTTTGAATTTTTTTGCAATTGGTTACTTTCTAAATTTTTAATTAGCAAAAGTCCCTGAGAGTGTTGAAATGATCCCGATGAAAGATTTGGATCCAAATTGGTAATCCAAATCTCAGCAACATTGACTTAATCATCTCGAGTCAATGAGAGTGTCCTGGTTTGGTTCAGTCTTAATTCTTAAAGCGTTCGGTTTATAAATAATAGTGGCTGTTAACCAAAACTAAAAAATAAATAATAATAATAATAATAGGCTACATTAAAAACAAAAATTTAGAGTGCAAAACTGCATATGGTNTTTTTTTTTTTTTTTTTTTTTTTTTTTTTTTTTTTTTTTTTTTTTTAAACTGCATATGGTTTCTACTTTGTTTTTTTGTCTGTTTACATAATGACTAGGATAATACCGGTTCAACATAATTGTTAATAATTATTTTAATTAATGTTTCAGTAAATATTTATAAGCTTATATGTGTTGAGTTAATGATTGTATTCTATAAAAATGTGTTTCACCTGCTAAAATGATGATTTTATCATTTTACTTTAAAAGAAATTGTAATGAGAAATTATTATATGAAATGTTTAAGATCACAACTATTTAAACTTGTGATTTTTTTATAAGAATTTTTTCACCCATAAAATAATTCTAAATAAAATATTTTTTATTTTTTAGTTTAATAACAAACAAATCATTATATATTTTATTTTTTTTGTTAAAATATATTTTGGATTATTATTTTACATGCTCATGGATTTTTAAAAATGAAAATAAAAAGTATCTAGTCTAGGTTTGTCAAACTATATATTCTTTTTGTTGTTCATGTTTAATTTAAGATTTAATATTAGACTTTGAAAATAATTATTTTTGGTAATTTTATAAATATTCCAATGTGGTTGGCGATAGGAATTATAGTAATCAAAATAAGTACTAAAAATAATTATGTTTGGCAATGAATATAGAATAAATCAATCAATCAAAAATACAAATAATTATAACATTTTTGGTGATGACACTTCAGCAAAATAGTACTTCAATGTTCCTCTTTTAATATATATATAGAGGATTGTACATTTTAAAGGAATCACTACAAAAAATAAGGTGTGTAGTGTTATTTATTTTATTAGTTTATATTATTTATTGATTGATATTAATGAATTTGCATCATTTATATAAATAATTATGAAAGTGGTAATGCAAATATTTTATGATGCTAAAAACAAGTGATGCTACTAGTTTTATCATTTTTGCAAGTGATGTTAATACATAATATCATTTATAACAAATGAAATAAACATTTGCATCAATTGTATCAGTTAATATAAATGATATTACTATTTGTCTTGGTTTAAAAATTAATACCATGTATATTTAATTATATCATATATTTTAGTTGATAATATTATTATTATTATTATTATATCAATTACAAATAAGTGACATTTAAAATTATATAAATTTTAAATTTCGTATTATTTTCTAATGCTAAATTTGAAATTATTAATATTTTTGTAGTTAATATATGTAAATACATATTACTTAACTTATATAAAAACTAAAAATATGTGCCTTTAACTATTGTAAATATCCTCCATGAGGATTACATTGTATCGGGTTCACGCTAATATAATGATCTTTGATGTTAAAAAAAAAAAAAAAAATTAAAAATTATTTATGGGTGAAGTTATTATATAGATGAGCAAACTATTATCTTTCATCTTTATTTAATGATGTGGGACAAATAGTTGTTTACTCAAAATTTTGTTTGCATCACTTTTATAATTGAAGTAAATATTAACATCATTTATTATTGATGCTAATAAAATTGAGAAAATATTTCAATTATGTAAATGAATAAATGATGTAAACACATATATTTGTGTCGGTTTTTAAAAACTGATATAAAGCCAACTTTCACTTGTATCATTTTTACTTTTATTGATCTTAATCAAGTTGATATTCATATCAATTATCTTAAGTGATGTAAAATCATAAATTTAATGTCAATCTTTAATAAATAATTCTAATTAAAGTCATTTAAATTTTTGACACTATATAAGTGATGCTATCTACTTTATTTCTTGTAGTGAATATAGTTGGTAAACTAAATATTTTTCTAATTTTTATTATTTGGATTGAAAAGAGTGGCAAAATAATTCAACTAATTAATTCCTCTATAAAACTAAAAAAATGAAAACAACATGTGAAAAAATTGGAGAAATGAATCTAATGAATCTGTTGCTTTATTTTCTATTTCATTCAGCTATATATGTTTTCCATTCATATATGTTTCACTATATGGTGATATGTGCTTTGCAGACTTGTTGTTAGTTGTTGTTGTTTTTTTATTTTTTTGTGATCATATTTCTTTCATTAGTTTTTGTTTGTTGTTTTTAAAGGTTTTGAAAATTTGGAGAATGATTTTCCGTTCTCTCCATTTCCCATTTCGAATTTCATGTCCCATTCTCGAATCTGTTAAAATAATTTCTCATTCGACATCATTTTTTCATTCAAACATGTATGAGAGAAGAAGAAAACATGTAAGAGTTAGGGTATCCAAATTATCAGTTTAAAAATTAAAACACAATACAGTAAAAACTCTATAATTAATAATGTTGGGACTTAGATATTTTAATAATTTATAGAGTTAGTAATTTATTGATTTTGAATAAAATAAATAAAAATTTATGGCATTTTCTAAAGTTTCATTATAAAATTAGAGATGAAACATAAATATATTATAATTCTAGTAAAAACAATGAAAAATTACCCTTATATTTTAGTATATTATCATAATTATATATTTATATAAAATTATAGTAATTATTAATTTATGATAATAATGAGACCATATAATTACATAAAGTTTCTTAAAAAATTGTTATCTTATTATCTTGTCGAATTTTGTTAATTTTTACACTAGCCCGATTTAGGACAGAACAAATATATTATTTTATAGAGTTTATTATATTATCGAGTATTAATTTATAGAGTTTTTACTGTATATATAAACTCCTAATTTTCTAGAAATTTATGAACTTTGCCGAATTTTCCCGAATTACATAAAATATTCATCCCGAAGTTAAACCATTACCTAAATGATTCAAAATTTTTGGAAGAATTTTAGCATAAGAGAATTTCCACCAACAAAATTTTCGTTGTGTAATTCTTCAATTATTTTATTTTTATTTTTCAATTGATTTTGTCCTCAGTTTTTTATATTTTGCTTGTTTTTGTTAATCTTGAATATAATTTTTTTTTGGTTAATTTTTGGATTATATCATTATTACGTATATAATATTCTTATGTCTTCTATTTACTTGTTGGATTCAAATAAATTAATTTATGTGTTCTTAATTCAATTCAAGTTTTTATTGATCTTAGATAATTATAAATATAAATAGGTAACAATTAAATGAACATTTAAATAAGTTTAACTCATTTTTTTGTTGGTTTTGCCTAGGTGGACACCTTAAGAGGAGAGAAAACCTTTTGATTAAAATCTTATATACATTTTGTTGGTTAAATATATATATATATAATCGATTGTTTCAAGTAAAATATTTCATCCCTTTCTTTTTAATTATCTTACAATTTTTTAATTTTAAATATTTTTTTTGATAAAGCAAATTTTGTATTGAGTATGACATATTTTAAAATTTTAAATAATTTTAAATATTAAGTATGACATATTTTGTATTGAAAGCTGAGAGATTTTCAAAAAACAAGAAAACTAACTCTCTTGAAGAATAGTTTTGAAATGTCTCTATGTAGATAGTGTTTGATATTTTGATGTACATACACAAAAGGGTAACACAAATACACAATGTGGTTGTTGTTAGTAGGGAAAATTGAATTATTGTTTAAAGAATTCTATTTTCACTGTTTAATAGGCTTTTATATGATTTTGTACTTTTGAATTATTGTTTTATACTGTAATAAAGAAATTTGTCTTTTTTTCAAAAAAAAAGAAATTTGTCTTAGCGAATCTCCCATGATTTATACCAAAATGAAATTATTTTCACCGACTGCAACTGAGATACCAGAAAAAATGCCACTAATATTCTCAGTTACTCTCACGTGGTCATGTGGGGATGATTCCGAAACTCCAATGTGTCCCTCATCAAATATACTCATTGTATCTTCCTATTTCATAAAGATAGTAATTTATTTATTTTTCTTAATCAGCCTTTGTAAATTTGATTACACTGAACTTCATCATTTAGACTTTAGAAAAGAGCTATAAAATTGAATTACGAGCATATAAATTAACTTGAAATCTCGGAAAATATTACAACTTCATCTCTTTAACTTGACTTCGACTGTAAAATAAAATAAAATAAAAAGACATAGAAAAATCAAATAAAGAAATGATATTATTGTTTACCGAAAATCAAAAAGGAAAAAAAGAGGGAAAAAAACTAGATCTGGTAAAAACGACGGCGCATCAGTCGTCGGAACCATCATCTCCGCCGAAGATGGAGAACCGGTGGTAGAGTAAGAACAAGATGAGGACGAGGAACAAAGCAACACCGACGGGAGATCCACTAACCCTGTGAATCGACTCGGGTTCTCCGGTGGAGAAAATGGCCGATACGAAGGAACCGCGTTCCGACGAGAGAAACTGAATAGTGAGGAGGAGGACGATTGGGAGTAAGAGAAGTCCCACTGGACTGAGAAGCTCTGCGATGGCATCTGTAATGGCTTCGCCGCTGTCTCCGAGGAAAAACGGAACGAGCACCACCAATGCAACAACGACGGCGAGTATGATTCCGTGTGGAGTAGATCCGCCACCGCCACCGCCTACGCCTACAACGCCTTGCCTGTCTTGATACATCACTGACTGTGAATCGCAGAGTGCTTTGTTTCTCTTTTTGTTTACAGTTAAAGTGGAGATTTGAGAATTTGGTTTGCGGCTTTTTTAAATTATAGAGAAACGAGGGATGCGTTTGTCTTTTTGAAAAAAAGGAAAATAAATTTTCCATGCTTTTAAAATTTCTTCGAAAATCGAGGGATGATGTTTCCTTTTTGCGTTAATTACAAAGAAAAATACAAAGATTCAAAAAAAATTGAATTTGATTCACACTACTAAAATACAAATGACATCCAAAATCCTTGTAGAACAAGATACTACTACTCCTTGTATCTTTTGTACAATTCTTGATTATTGGAAATAATGATATGATATGATCATAAGTATTTGGATATAGAGAAATGTATTTTTGTAATAAAAATCATAATTTTCTTGACAACGACTTGAATTTTTAAAACAAAAATAAAGAAATTTCTAAGATATCGTGATAATAAATAATTTAAAGGTTAAGATTAAAGTTTGATCGGTTATAAGTTGTAACTGTAGAACTAGAGTGCATATACCAAAGATGTACGATGATAGCTTTAGCAAAAACTAATTCACTTAACAAAAAGAAAAGGTTATTATGAACGTCTTAAGTTTTAGTGGGATTCATCATTCATCTACATCTACCGACCATAAAGCATTTTTAGATTTAAAATTTATAGAGTTTTGTAATATTATCCCCCAAATAGAAAAATCTATGACTCTTTACCTTTTTTAGTTGGATCAATATCTTATTTGTGAAAAAATCATTCGTGTAATGAGAAGAATTACAAAGTTAATTCAATCCATTAGAAAGACATCCAATTAGAGATCAATACATCTCAGCCAAATCTGAATGCAAACAGGAGATAACAAGTGTGAGCTTAAACAAAAATCAAATCCCATAGCATTATTGATTTTTTTAGCACAACCCAAAGGACACAAAAATCAAGAATCAAGAATCAAGAATCAAGAACCAATTTGTTGTTGCATTGCACAGAAATGAGAGGGAAACGAGTGGGAGATGAGATCTTGACCCTTCTTATTTTTGTCCATTATTCTATTTTTTTTCTCATAGCTTCTCGTTCCCCGTGACAGACAATTCTCAGCATTGCTTCATTTTCTTGGGGCCTAGTTTTTTCAACCAATTTTATCATTACTTTTAATAACCTCAAAGCCACCTAGTCACACTAAGAGACGAAATGGGTTTTTGACACAACAAACACCCCTCACCAAACCTAAGGTATATAAGTATACTTAAATTTAAAACCTAGTTAGAATAATAAGGTGGTCAATCTTCTCTGTCACATTCTCCACACCTTACGTTGCAAGTTGTCAAGTCAGTTGATAATAAGACTTTCCCTATTCAGTTCTCCAAGCTATGTTTTGGAGTTCATGTCCCACACCTAGTGTAAGTTTAGTTAAAATATTGGCAAAAGATATTATAAACAAGAGCTTAAAAATCTTTGATGGATTTTCTCTTAATAATATTCATAATGTGGAATTCAATTCAGATTTTCTAATTCTCACCAACCGCCCTCTTCCACTACTTACACAAATCATAGCCTCCTTTATTTTATCTCCATTATTATGTGTTAAATAGTATTTAGAACCTACGGAAATCGTTATTGACATTGACGTAATAATTAATTAAGAAAGCTAATTATGATTAATACATAGAATTTAGTCATTTTACTGAGACGAGGGTTGCGAAATGAAAATGAATTACAGAGTAACAAATATAAATCTTATGATTTTTATTTTATTAAAAATGTTATGGATCTTTCTATTAGGTTTCCTCACACACACGCAACACTCTTTGACTTTTTTACTATGTGTCGTTTTGACAGCAAAAGATTACAAATAGGACCAATCATTTTCTTTTTTGTACTTTGGCTGGTTCCTTCACGAGACTACATTGTTCTTAGAACTCTTTCTTTTTCTCTCTCTAGTCTCTAATCTCTCTCGCTTCCCTTCTTCTCTCATCTTATCCCATAAAACCATCAAAACTTGTGCGCAACAAATTATACGAACAAAATGGCTTACCTTTCACCTCCTCCTTCGAATTCCACCTCTTATAATGATAATTCTGATCTTGATTCGATTCGGGCGATTGTAGTTTCGATCAACGACTATATTCTCGGCGTAATATCAGACCCCGAAGCATGGATATCGCTTAAGCAGCAATGCATCACAATGCTGAGCATTGAAGAAGAGAATACTCTGTTTGAATTCTCCTCTGAACACTCTGCTCTCTCCAACCTCTACTGGGGAATCGAGAGCATCGAAGCTTCTATACAACCAGAATCCTCGGCAGAGAAGAAGATGTCTCGTCTGAGAAACTCAGAGAGGATGCTTCAAATGCCTGCGTTGCTTGACGAACAAGGAACCACTACTTCAGGTGTTCCAAACACAATCTTGGTTGCTTTCTCTTACTTTTACCTCTCCATTGTAAGCTATCTCCAAGGCGATTCCTTCCAGACCACATTGCATTTTCTTCAGTCCGTCTTGGTCTCCCCGGAGATTGTAAGAGACGATATTGCCCCGGAACTCTGCGAGAGCATTTTCTTCACTCGTGGTATGTCTAAGCCAGATGAAGAGATCAGAGATATTGCAAGAAAGTATAAGTACAGAGCAACTTATTACCAGGTTATGTCTTACGGAGAGATTCATCAGCCGCCGAGTGATTCTACAGAGAAACCACTTCGGAGGAGGCTGAAGAAAAACGAGTTGTCGGAAACCGGTGAGGTAGGTTTTACTGATTTCATCTGTTTTTGGAGATTCTCAGTAAAAAGTAACATTATTTATACCTTCTTTAATTTCTTGGCCTCCATGTTCAAGAAGTTCAAGAACCTCCACGGTGTTGATTTGCAAGGGGATGAGCTTAATGACATCTTCAACAAGATCAAAGCATCAAGGAAGATTGAAAAATCTGCAAACAACTTCCAAGTTTCCCCATGTTTGGAATGGAACCTTCAAGAAGACTACGATCCAAATCTTGGAATAAGTACAAGAGTCAGGTGCTTCAATGAATTCTTGAACGAGTCTCAGGTCGATATGTCAAGCTCAATATACGACACTGGAACGGTAATTTCTCTAACCAAAACACTTTCATTGCATAATAGTTCAGAGAAAGATGGAATATTTAAAATTATCCTCCACCAACTGTGTTGTGTGAATCAGGACACATTTTCCAACATCTTCTGTGTTTCCCAACAAGAAGCTCACAAGGAGTCAAACAGAGCATATGATGAGGACATGTTAGCCAATAGATCAAACAGTTTTATGGGTGATTTTAACCGTTCCATCTTTGATCTTCAAGCTCAACAATCAATAGAAGATGCTTCTTCTTTGAGGCAACTAGACTTGGAAGAAATTTCAGTCTATGGACATAAAGGGTCCATAACTTTTGAAGCAACGAGGAGAAACTTACAAACCGGAAAACGAGGAAATGGAGCTCGGAAGATGGATTTATGGAAGAATCTTCAGAGCTTGATAAAAGAAGTGTTAGGGAATGCTGATGAGGAATATGTCTCAGAGGTTACAATGATTTATCAACTGCTCAACAGAAAAGAAGGTTTCAAATACAGCATGTTAAAAGATGTCATTCTTGATCAGCTGTTTACTGCTATTTCTAGCTCAGAGGAGAAAACTGTGGTAAAGGCATCGATGACCGCACTTACCAAGATCATATCAGTGAATGGAACAGCTCTTGAGGAAGTCAAGAGGAAAGGTTTGAATCTAAGTCATTTAGCAAATGCCCTGAAACAGAATGTGCAGGAAGCAGCTATTCTCATCTACCTGATAAAGCCATCTCCAACAGAAATCAAGAGTCTTGAGCTTTTACCAGCTCTTGTGGATGTTGTTGCATCAACCTCTTCTTCTTCTTCTTCTTATTCTTCTTCTTGTTACACATTTAGACCTTCACCGCCTCTTCTGACGCCGCCTGCTGCATCTTTGATGATAATTGAAGTGCTTATTACTGCTTTTGATCATGCTACAAACAAAACGCACTTGGCTGCAATTAGCTCTCCTTCTGTGCTTTGTGGACTTCTAGATGTTGCAAAAAGTGGAAACTCAGGGGAATTTATCTCCTTGGCAAGTATTTTAGTAAAATGCATGCATTTTGATGGAATGAACAGGAAGTATATATATCAACATACTCCAGTGGCTCCTTTTGCGCATCTCCTTCTGAGCCAAAACAGAGAAGAAATGTTCATTGCTCTTCAGTTTCTTCATGAGGTCTTGAAGATACCTAGGTATGAGAAAAAAATTCTCTCTTTTTCTCACTAGCAATTACACTTTTCATATGATATACTTGTTTTAATCTCAGGTCCTCAGCAATAAAGATTCTGCAGCAGATAAAGAAAGAAGGAAGTTTTGACATTAAGGATACATTATTGCAGTGTATTAAACAGTTGCAAGGAGATTACAGACTCTTTGCAGCAGATATATTGCTTCAACTAAATGCTCTGGTTAGTAGTAATTCTAGACACTAATCTTATTGATTCCATTTCTAGAGAAATAATTAATTTCGTCTTGAAATTCTTGAACAGGATTCTCTTCCTGATAGCAAAAAGTTTAGAAATGAAGCTACCAGATCTCTCCTTGATGCAGTTATATGTAGTGAAGATTCAAAAATGCAGCTTTTATCAACATTCATTCTTTCGAATATTGGTGGAACTTATTCGTGGACAGGAGAGCCATACACTGCTGCTTGGCTAATGAAAAGAGGAGGTCTAACTTCTATGTCACACATGAATATGATAAGAAACATCAGCTGGTCAGATGAATGCTTACAGGTAAATTTTTTGAATATGTTGTAACATTCTAAAAAAACTATCAAGCCAAGCTAAAAAGAGTGAATCATTAAAACTTTTTGCAGGATCCAGGAATAGATGGATGGTGTTGTAAGATAGCAAGAAGAGTTATTGAGACAGGCAAATCCACGTTTTGCGGTTTACAAAAAGGGCTGAAGAGTAAAAACAAGAGTGTATCAAAGGCATGTCTTGTAGCCATTGCATGGATCAGTATAGAGATTTCAAAAGGTCCAAATAGTCTAAAATACTCAGCGTGTGAAGTCTTACTTGATGAGATAGCACAATTTCTACACCCTGGTTTAGAGCTTGAAGAAAGACTTCTTGCTTGTATATGCATCTACAACTTTAGCTCTGGCAAAGGTGAATATCCTAACATCATACTGGTTAACTAAAAACAAAATTTTTTTTTTGGTATATTGCTAAATTAAAGTTCATGTAAGTTTTATATACTAAAGTTTAGTGTTTCACACAGGAATCCACAAACTCATCAATTTCTCTGAAGGAGTTAGAGAGTCTTTGAGACGTCTTTCACATGTGACTTGGATGGCAGACGAATTGCATAAAGCAACATATTATCTATTTAGCAAATCAGTAAGTTTTCTTCATTTACATTTTACATAGAATCATAGTCAAGTCTTAGATGTCAGGTTTTGACATGGACTGATAACAATTTCAATGTTGATAGGACCAGCGCATATCATGTGTTCATACACAAACCATAGAGATGCATCAATCTGGGAGTGGAGCTGTAACAGCCCTTATCTACCATAAAGGCTTGCTCTTCAGTGGTTACTCAGACGGTTCAATCAAGGTATGTATCATACTTTAGTAAAAACTGAATAGGAAGAAAAATGTTTAAAACAAAACCTTACCTTGAGCATGCAAGATTATCAGGCGTGGGATGTGGATGATAAATTAGCCACGCTTCTATGGGACATCAAGGAGCACAAAAGCGCCGTAACATGCTTTTCACTCTCTGAAACAGGGGATAGTGTCTTAAGTGGATCTGCAGATAAAACTATCAGGGTATCTTAATGATTTCAGCTCATTGTTTCCAGGAAGCATAAATGTGGATGAGAAGAAACTGAAATTTGATACCTTCTCTTGTATAGATATGGCAGATAGTTAAAGGAAAGCTGGAATGTGCTGAAGTCATAAAAACAAAAGATTCAATAAAGAAACTGGAAGCATTCAGCAATATGATCTTTGTCATAACCAAGGGGCACAAGATGAAGGTATATATCTCTCTCATTTTATCTTTCTTTACATAGTAATCTCATATAATAAGCTCTCACTACAACTTAAACACTCAAGAGGTGGCTAATTATCTTCTACAGCTGCTTGATTCATCAAGAGTATCTCAAAGTATCTTCAAAGGTAAAGGTGTGAAGAGTATGGTAGCAGCACAAGGAAAGATTTACATAGGATGCATAGATTCAAGCATACAGGTATATTATATGTCTTGCCTTTAATCTAAATGATACTGAATTAAAAGACAGAAAAGTAACATAGCTCTCCAGGAATTAGTGGTCACGAATAAACGGGAGAAAGAGATCAGAGCACCAACGAGGAGCTGGATAATTCAAAACAAGCCCATCAGTTCAGTGGTTGTGTACAAAGACATGTTATATAGCTCAACCACCCATGTTGAGATGTCCAATATAAAAGTAAAAAAAAAAACTACATTAACAGCAGTTGTCACAATATGATAAAAGTAAAGAAAGTGGCCTAACTATAAATAAATTACTTGCAGGATTTGAGAAGGAATTATGAGCCCCAAGTGTCAATTACAGCGGAAAAAGGATCCAATGTAATAGCAATGGGTGTCGTTGAAGATTTCATATACTTAAATCGAAGTTCATCTGCAAACACTCTTCAGGTAGTTCTTTTTTTGAAAAAGTTACAATACTTCCTAAACCAAAACCAAATCCAATGAAACCACCCTTAGCTTGCAAAAACCATACTCTGCTCTAATGTTTTAGTCATATATCACTAGTGTATATTCTCACATGATATTAAGTTTAAATGGTTTGTGAAAAATAAAGGTTTGGTTGAGAAGGACACAACAAAAAGTGGGAAGGTTATCAGCAGGGAGCAAGATAACAAGCCTCCTTTCTGCTAACGATATTGTATTTTGCGGTACAGAAGCTGGAGTCATTAAGGTGAAAATTACACCCCAAAGCTATAAATTTCTTAATGGTTTTGAGATGGTTAGATTCTTGACCCCTGCTAATTTCTTACGATTGAAACAGGGATGGATTCCGTTATAGTATAAGAGACAAGGGGTTAGATTTTCAACAGATCAGCTCAAAGTTATGATACATGAAGACTCATTGTCATATCACCGTAAAGAAGTAAATACACAGCTTAAACTAGAGTGAAGTGAATCTGCTCATGTGATACCTGTACATGTGTTACATAACATACTATTTCAAATGTAATTGAGTATAGTCCGTTTCGCTGATGTGTAGATTTAATTTGCAAGTATTTTTTGTATCTTGATACCACATCACTTAAGCTAATGATTCAACAGAGTGCAATGACATGTTTAATAACACAAAACAAAAACAAAAAGCACTTTTAAGATAACAACTATTGTGAAAATGAAGTGAGATTGAGTAAAAGTTATTTTTACTATTTAGAGATACTAATGGGTCCTACATTTCGATGTAAAGATGCTTCAGAAATATTTCACAACGGAAAATTGATCGTATTCACATGGTCACGTCTGAAGTATCTATTTGCGTAGATTTTTGGAATATGTAGTGACAAGTCCCAATTTCGGGTCCCCACGAAGGGAAAAGAAAATCATATACATCGAAAATAATTTTATATGAATAGGGTTAAGTACTCAGAAGGCAGCCTTTGTTTTCTTTTGTGTCTCTATGCAGAATTGTTCGTCTTTATTTTCATCTCATGGACCCCTTTTGATGTCCTTGTCCCGACCATCTCTTCCACACATAATATCATCTGAGTTTCAATCTCAGTTTATTAATGTTATCATTACACTTGTGTTATATGTCTGTGAAACAAATTCCACTCATTAATTATCACATCTCCTTATCGATATGAACTTATTATTTCTTGATCGACTTGACACTTCAATGTTTTTTTCCTTGTTACAAACTTGTGGTTTTGTCGGGCAGCAAACTCATTATATTGGCTTGCATTAATTTTATACTATATAGATTAGCTGGTTGATGATGGTGAATTGATGATAGTTTTGTTGATGTTGTTGACTTCTTGTTGTTGCATGTCTCACTAAAAATTTGTGGGGCTCAAAAACGAAGATAAAACTATCGACTGTTGGAATCATGATGCATGTGCAAAGGCATGTGCCTTTTGATTCCACTCATTTAATACTTAAACACCCTAAAACCTGTTGACTGCTTTATTCAAGTGGGTTTTTTTACCATTATAATACTATAAGTTGATGTAAAAAAATAAATAAATAACTAGTATATGTAACACATCTGGTTTACCATCACAGTGACACCCACAAGACAAATAATCTTGGGAGAATCAGACAGTGTATTAAATAATCCATTAATCATAGAAGAATAAGACAATGCAGCAAGAAGTATCCTAAGCTCATTTTCCTAAGGGTTTCAATCTTTTATGATGATGAACAACGTCTAACCAAGAAGCCAAACATATATAGAAATGAAAAAGGAAAATATAGTGTGACATTACATTACTAATTGAAATCAAAAGATCAAACCAATGTCCAAAGAACAAAAGAACAGCCTAACTAAACACATGAATGAAATATGATGTAGGGATATAAAGTACTTGATGCATCTCATTAGCTTCTCAAAGCCAACAATGAAGGAGTTGAGTCCAAATTTGAAGGTGTGTTCTTGTCCGTTGTAGACTCTGTAATAGTACGACCTCTATGAGTAGTCTTGGCTCTCATTGGACTTGCAAAAGCCCATCCCCAGCTTCTATTCCCCATCTTATGATTATGATTATGATGATGATGATGATCAACAGTTGATGATGATGATGATGATGATGACGACGATGATGTCATTATCATAAACCCGCCAAAGATGCCACCACACTTCACCATTTCACTCATGGCATTGGCTGCGTCGTCACCACCACCGCCATTACTAATGACCTTTGTGGGTTCTCTTTGTGACTCAATCCTTCTTAAGGCGCAATCACCAAACCCAATCCTCTCGAAGAAATCTCCAGAGAAGCTTCTGCTTCCACACCCAACAGATCTAGATCTCAACACTTTCCTCCCAAAAGACGATCCACCACTACCACCAATACTGTTTGTTGGCGTTTCTGAAACCACTTTGTCACTAGGGCTCTCATCTTCTTCCTCCTCCGCAATCACATCAATGCCTCCACCAACGACTCTCCTCGATGACTCTGTTGTCTCTGTCCTCTTAGTCTTGCCGTGCTCGATATGGTTTCTTGGTCTCGAAGAATGGCTGAAGTTGTCGATTTTCTTGGTGGTGGTGGTGATTTGGTGTTTGGAGGAAGAGTAAAGATGAAGAAATGACCAGAAGCCACTTCGTTTCCTCTGGCTGAAACTCTCACCGTAAGCAGCCGCAGTGGATTTGCTCCTCTTGTAGATAAGATTAGCCGAAGAAGAGGAAGAAGACGAGGAAGAAGAAGATGAAGAAGCTGCAGCGAGCATACTCTTCTTCTTCTTCGCCAGCAGAAACGGGAGATTGTTTGTGGAGTCTTTTCCGTTGCTTCCAACAGATGAAAGGGAGAGAGCGAGAGAAGCGGTGGAAGAAGCAGAGAATGGCTTAGGAGGAGAGGAAGACGAGAGGTGTGTGGCTTTAGGGAGAGGGAAAGAGGAAGTGACAAGCTTACCTAGCTTCTCCTGGAGACATAATGCACAGATCCCACCTGGGTTTTTCGTGTAAGGATGTGTTACGCATTGCATCCCTTCTCCCATGTCTTGATCTTTGAGCTCCACCATTACAATAAAACAAGCAAGAAACCAGGAACAAGAAAGAAGAAAACCAAAATCTTGATTATTCTATCGTTTTCCTGTGTTTCTGTGTGTGAATGAAAGGAGCAATTCAGCTTTTAGATTCTTTTGAGAGAGTGATATATCTTGTTGTGAGTGAAATGAGAGATGAGAGATTGAGAGAGAGAGAGAGAGAGAGTTAAGTTCCCAAAGTGCACGTGAGAGTTCTGACCTGTACCGTCTCTAGCTTTCTCTCTCGTTTCTTTTGTTTCCTTTCGTTAGCTTTGTTTGTCTCTCTGCTCTTCTTCTTCTTCAGATCTTTATATATAATAAAAGTCTCCAATTCTCTAATCTCTTTTTTGGGTCCATTATTCCACGTGTCTTTCTAACTATTTTTAGCTTTTATGAAAACACTAGTTTTTTTTTTTTGGTGGGTTTTATGAAAACACTAGTTTTACTTCATGTCTAAAGTGACCGTTGGGACTTTTAGAAAAAATCGTTCTAATTAAGACTACTACTCGTTTGAAGTATAGTACTAGGATTAACTTTTTATCTAAGAGTTTGTTAGTCCGATCAACTGGTTCTATCGAGCTAATCTGATTCAAGATGCACAAAGACATTTGATTCCAACATCTGTTAATATTAGCAAAATTTTCTTATATTCATAATTTCACTTCTCTATGCATTTTTTTAATTACTAAATAGATTTTACGGCAACTTTTATCATGTTGGTCGTCGACTGACTCGACTGTCCTCATCATTGAAGTTTTATGATCAGCTAGTTAACCAATTATTCAAGCAATCAATAAACATTTATGGTTGACAAGGACGGAAAATACATTTACTATGCAAAAACCCTAGTTGTTTCCCATGTTAGTCCTTTGATAAGTCTGGTCCCATGTTCGTGTATAGTATTAAATATCACTTATCCTTTCGTTTTGTCAATTAGGAAATTCACCGGCTTCCTATCGAAAGGGTGGCAACCAAATTAAACAAACTCATTTATTATTGACGACCTCTTCTTTGTATTTAACTTGTGAACTCTGTTAACTAATCCGAGGATAAACGAATTGTGCTAATAGAAACAACAAACAAGTGATAGTTACTACAAATTGGATTGTCGAAGCTTAGCCAAAATCTGTAGTTGTTCAGACATGCACGATAGATTTTATGTATTCCATTATCCATATTAATCATGGATCTACGAAAAGTGCATATTTGAGAACAAACATATGAAAAATCAACCAAACATGCATGTATTTATATTAAACGTAAACCAAACTGATACGAAGATGTGCTGTAAGTTGCAACTTGCAAGGTACCTGGGACGGACGAATGGGTTAACGTATCTGTAACGTAGCAGAGACGTATAGAAAAACAAAAGGTGGTCCAAAAACATTTGATTACTTACTTGTGTGTTGTGTCTTTTCTCTTTTCTGGACTTACTATTAAAATCTTTGTCTTTTCTTTTCTTTCTCCAACTCTTCTACTTATGGTCCCCTTCCATCTCTGTCATGTTTAATTATCACGAAATGCTTCTATTTTTATACATATAAGTTCACATTTAGCTCTTCCATTTCACAGTGATATGCTCTGTTTTTGGTTGATTCATAGACAGTTTTTTAAATATCCGAGTTTCAGAGGCTCTGCATTTTTATAATAGAAGTAGAGAAAATTCAAGTGTCATCATATGACATTGTCAATAAATCATAAAACTTACTCCAAAGAGCTTTGTAACAAATGTATCTGACGACTTTGTATGACAAAAGCATCACACATAAACATTAACAAATCTTATTACTACTCGAACTTAATTCTACTTTCTCCCAGATTCATCTGTCTGAGATGACAATTTATTTAATAGCTTCTGAGACGCCAATAATAGATCCCCAAATTTTCCGGCCAGTAAATGTCGACATAAAGAAAACACAGTAGATGATGCAGCAGCGAAGAAGCCGCTCCGTTGAAACGCTGACCTCACATCCTCGATCTGGCTTGTTCCACGGGAGCGCTCTGCAACACAAATGGAGGTATAATTAAGAATCTAAGTTACTGTGAGAAGCTAAAAGTCGAGAAGATTAGATAAATAGTCATGCTCGTAGGTTGATTTGATAAAGAAAGAAAGAGCAAAGAAATAATCACCAGAGGAGCTCCTTTAGAAGCCCTTTCAGCTAAGAAAGCACAAGGCTTGAAGAAATCACCATAAGCCTTTGACCACTCATCTAGCTTTGAGTGAATGTATTTTGATCCCAAGGAATCAGCCCAGAACATGATTCCTCCTCTGTTCAAAAGAGATTTTAAGTCAAAAAGTCAAAACCAAAACGAGCAAAAGAGAAATTGATAAAGATGTAGGAGTTAAAGCAAAACGCAGACCTGTAAGGTGGAAACCCCATTCCAAATATGGCAGCAATGTCAAGGTCTGCTGCTTTGACAGCAATACCTTCAGCAAATACTCTACACGCCTCGTTCACTACCGGGAAAAACGTCATTTCAATAATTTCCTTCTCCGACAGTTTCGCCAACTGCAAGCCACAGCAAGCAGTCAGAGTAGTGATGAAAAGAAGAGCGACTTCCTCTCAAATGCAATTGAGAATCTTTACTTGATTTTTGGATAGAGAGAGAGATACCTTAGGGTCAACGTTTACTCCGGACATGCTCCTTGCCTTCTCGATATATTTCTTTAGTTCGGGATCAGGTTTAGCCTTACGCTTATCATCATACAGATAGAAACCTTTACGAGTGGCTTCACCTGAAACCAACAGGTAAAGATCACAAGATTTAGAACAATGTTAAACCAATCAAACATGACCTAGCTTTCATTTCTGACATACCAGCTCTCTTGTCCTCTTGCATGAGAGGGATTATCATTGATTTGTTTGTCCGGTCAGGGAAGTTCTCGATGAATTGCATTGCGGTTGCAATCGCCACACCGAATCCAACCAGGTCACACAGTCTGAAGGGTCCCATTGGCATTCCAAACTTGCTGACCGCCCTGTCGATTAGATATGGATCTGTTCCACGCTCAACGAGGAACATAGCTGCCTGTGTGTATGGGAAGAACATCCTATTCACTGCAAACCCTGTGCAGTTTCCCACCACGACCGGTGTTTTCCTAATCTTCTTCCCGACATCTAACAGGTCAACAAGTACTTGAGCAGAGGTATGATTGGTCCGCACTATTTCAAGTAGCGGCATGACATGTGCTGGACTGCATTACGAAAAGTGATCAAAGCCACTCTTAGCATAATATTCACACTAAATTTCATCCAAACTCCAAAGAATATGTAATCACCTGAAAAAATGTGCTCCGACAATTCGATCCTGGGACTTGGTCCGCTCCCCAATTTTGTTCAAGTCAATGGTAGATGTGTTGCTAGCGAGGATACAATGCTGAGGACAGTACTTCTCCAGATCAGCAAAAATTTGCTGCTTCAAAGATATATTCTCAATAACAGCCTGTTCAAGCCACCAAAAATACATGATAAGAAATCAATTCACTTAGCTTGCTATATAAAAAAAACAACTTCAGCTTACTTAGGCTCATTATTACCTCGATGACTAGGTCCACATCCCTAAAGCTTTCATAGTCAAGAGAACCCTTAAGGAGAGACAATGTCTTCTCAAACTTTTCCTGAGACATTTTTCCTTTCTTTACACGACTCTGAAGATTAGCTGATCAAATTATGAGATTAGTCAGATCAAGCTTTTGAAATACGTTGGTAAGCAATGTAAAGAAATCCATCCCCACCTTTGACTCTGCCAATTCCTGCCTCCAGGAACTTCTCATTTACCTCCTTGAGAACTACTGGATAGTTACTGAGGATCAATGCAGTGGCTATTCCGGATCCCATCAACCCGCCGCCAATAATTGCCACCTTTTTAATCTTCCTTGGGACCAACCCACGATCAGTAACTCCAGGAACCTGTCCATAACATAGATTGGGAAGAATAAAAAATGGAGACATATTTTCATGATAATAGTTAATATCCTCTAAAGAAAGAAATTAGAGATTTAGTTGTACATAAGTCTAAATTACATGACTAAACAGTCACAAACCTTTGTAGTTCCTCGCTGAGAAAAGAAGACGTGGATCAAGCTTTTGGTGGTATCCAAGTTTACCACTTGTGAGGCGACTTCAGCCTCCTGTTAAAAACAATGGGGAAATTCGTACTAGTTAAGTATCAAGGGGAAAGGCCAAAGAGAGCAACGAAGCGGAAAAGATAGGTAAAGTACCTTTTCTAAACCAGCCCTTGGACCAGAAACAATACCCACTTCAACAGCATCAAGGCACATTAAGGGGTGTTTCATATTGGGGGCTTGCCTGCGTGTCTGCTCCCTGGCAAACTTCAGTATCTCCCTTGCCTCTCCAAGAGGAGGTAACTTATCAGTCTTTAAAACACTAGAAACCCATGGTTTTCTCCTCTCGACTATGTCAAGGGCCCAGCGACGAGCAGTGTTTAGCAACTCGGCAGGTGGAACCACAGCATCAATAAGACCCAATGAATGACCTTCCTCAGCTTTAACCGGCTTGGATGTCTATATGTTTCAACAAAAGCACCGTCATTACATTTTAGCCAAAACAGACTACTGCAAACATAAGAATAAGGCACTGACGTACCAAAATCATTTCAAGGGCCTTCGTGAGACCAACAAGACGTGGAAGACGCTGCGTCCCTGCATCAACCCAAAGGAGCATAATTAGCAAAATAAACGAAAGTGGCTTGATTCATTTAACAAAAACATATCACAGATTCTTTTTCCATCCCCAGTATACATCTCGAATTCTTAGACTTTCCATTCTACGAATTTTAAACCATATGGTGGTTATAGCAGTCAAGGACTTGACAATCAACAAAGTTAAATATGTACCTCCAAACCCGGGAATAACACCAAGTTGCAGCTCTGGCAAACCCAACTGTGCACCAGGAGCTGATATCCTTGCATGGCAAGCCTGGAAAAACAAAAATCATACAACTGCCTCACCATCCATTGAAGAAGAAACACAGAAACTCTACCAGGCTCAACAGTCTCAAGAGTATTTTTCATACCATAGCAAGTTCTAACCCTCCTCCCAAGGCAAGCCCCTCGATGGCAGCAACAGACGGTTTCTTGGCAGCTGAATCAGAGGAAATAAATCGATCCCTCAACAACGCATCATCAGAACCATTGCATTTATCAATTAAGTCAACATGTAGAAAAATTAACCTTCAAACAAGTCGGTTATGATGTCGATTGAAATGAATCCAGCCTTCGGCTCCTTTCCTGAGAAAATCAATCACACCAGTATACATTACTAACTACATCAGATACATAACAGCGATACAATCACCAAAGATGCAAATGCGCAGAAGCATACTAGTCCCCTTCTGAATTTCACCAAAACCAGATATGTCAAAGCCACCAGAGAACCTCCCCTTTGCACCTGCAGTAAGATTCACAAAAGCCATTACCAGATCATCTCCAAAACTGGCATAAATTTTTTCGTGTGGAAGAGAATGAGACCTCAATACATACCCGTAATAACAATAGCTTTAACATCATTCCTGCTCAAGGCCTCATCGTAATTACTTTTGAGGTTGTCTAGCACTGTACAGATATATACACAACAGAGTAAGATTTCCCGCTTAAAATCGATACAACTCGAATGCCAAAAACTAAAGGTTTTTCGAAATCATCATCGTAAGCTATTTGCTAAACCAAAAGCGCATGAGATCAGACTAGTAGTCAGAATTTCATATAATCAGATCATAAATTCGATCGGAAGCTGAAATGCAATCGGGGGAACAAAAAAGAAGAAGTAAAAAAACCACACGGAGCCAGAAAATAATTGGGCGAGGATCAAACAACGAAATTGACCTAGAATCTGAAGGTGAACTAATAAATTCGAGATCAAACAAACCAAACCCAAAATCCGAGGAGGTAGAAGAGAATAGTACAGTCGAATGATAGCGAATTGACGGGAGGGTTGATGAGTGTTATGACGGCAACACCGTCGCCGCCAACTTCCATCGTCGTCTTTCCCTTCGTTCGTGAACCCATTTTGTCTCTGCGATCTTCGTTGAGAATTGAGATTGCGAGTCAAAACTCGGAATTAAGAAAATAAATAGAGAGACGTGAAAGATGACGTCTTATATGGTACAGTGGCACGCTCCTCAACGCAAGGACAATTTGATAATGTTTTCTTATCCAATATTTCTTCCTTTGGAATTTTATTTTTAATAAATGGAATTAATCACTGATTAGGATAAAAATATTAGCTGTTAATCTCTGTAGATCTTGTTACTCAAAAATGTGTGATTAGCTGGTCGTAGTCCTGCCGTAGGATTTAGATCCTACGGATTTGTAAGCGGCCACGTGGATTTTTAGTTTTAAGTAAAATTAACTAGGAATAAAAGGAAACAAAAATGACCTCACACTTATGCATGCTCCTAATATGTTTGCAATTTTTAATTTTTTTCTTTTGTCAAACGATATATGATATACTAAGTGTCTTTTCGCGTCTCGCACGAGATTAAGTTTTATCTTTAGTAAAATTTTCTGAATTTTTCTATTTTATAAAATAGTAAGTGATTTATGCGCCTTGTGCTGGATGTATTTATATTTTAAAATTATTGTTTATTAATTATAAATTTTTCAAGATTTTGTATTATATTTTTTTTTATAAATTGATAAATAACTATGTTACAATCAGTAGCATTATACGATCATATTCGTTTTTTTGTTTGTTTAACACTTTATTTTAAGTAGGTAATCACTGTTTTTTTTTTTTTTTTAAATTAGTGCTTTGATGCTAAAGTCAATGATTTTGTGTACTTGTAAGTTGTAGATCTCCCTCTCTTGATTGAAGAATTGTGTGAAAGACAATCAAGAGATCAGAAAATAATAGATAGTTTCATAACGAACTCTCGGACCAATTATTCTATGTCTATAAACCCATGTTGAGTAGCAGTTGTAATTCTTCTCGTAATCCAACAAATATTTATTTTATTAAGACTGAGAAAATACATCAAAATCGCAGAAAATTTGCTAAGGGATTAAATAGATAATATAAATATATTTATTTTAATTATTGAATTTATTTTGCCGAATTTTTTGAATTTCTAATTTTAATATTTATCTTGTAGTTTATTTATAAGAATATCAATTAAAAATTATAATAAATAAATAAATAAATAAACAATTTTATTAAAATTATTTATGTCTTTATCTTGTGAGACTGAATGAGAGACTTTCATTCTCTAAAATCACTTTGCAAATAATAGTACAGATGTTTGCAATTGCGTCGTTATATATGAGTCTCTTTTTCGGTTTTTTCACAATACAATACCACGGAAAATGCAAACTAAATACATATTCTTTTCTTTTTTGAACAAAGGCTTAATATACATATTTTTTGGAGATGTATTATTTCATAAAATTGTTCGTAACGGATAGAACTTCTATATAAACTTATTATATTATTTTATAAAATCATGACTTTTTTTTTTGTTAAAAAGTTTTTTTTTTTAACCAGGTTTTCCGGGCTCCAGGCGGTCCCGACTAGCACCATATTGGGCATTGCCCTCAAGTGTGGTTCTGGTGGCCTTACATACCGGGTTCACGTCATCCTATCGTTAAGGGCGTGACAGTAGCCAAATGGAGTAAATCGAGGAATTTCGCGCTTGCGGAGAGTCGATCCCTGGCCTGGACCAGCAGAGTCGCTCCTCCGCAAGTCGAAACCACTCGACCACCACCACTTGGTTATAAAATCATGACTTCACTTATGTTAAATGCTTCAGACCTTTTCTCGTCAGCTCCTCTATAGCGTATGTAATATGATTAATCGAGAATGCTTACATGAGAGACATGCCACCAGTTGTCTTCATTACCCAAAAATACTTCTTTCACTGAAATATATATCTCTCACCAACATGATGGGTTTGGTTGACGACAAATTGTTATGGTCTAAGAAAATGTAAGGGTTGGCTGGCAACACTCGGAAGAGAAAACGACCAAGGTGCAGGTCAGACGTAATTTGGGTTAGGTTGATGCTAGTTCACGTTCAAAAGATAATGTTGGGCATTTATTCATAAAATCGACTATGTAGGAAGTAGCATTACACTCGAATCTCTAACTTTTGTTCGGTTTCTTAATTTATTTATTTTTTATCATTTTAATCTTTTCATTGTTTGCTCACATTTATCATTTTCATTTTTTTTCCTCAACTTCCTTATTTCTATTCTCCTTCAATGCATTTGTTCCGGCTTTGCGAATGAATAAACTAAGAATAAGTCTATGTTTTTCATATATTCGCTAGTCCTACAAGAAGTGTGTATCCGGAACTTGAGACGATGTTGAGTCGCGTTTAGCATTTTGGTAACATTTTCCATACGCAAAATGATTTTGAGTTTCACTCTGCTCCTCGCGACTGCTTCAAAACGTTGGTTTTTTGGCATATCTTTAGTTTGGGTGGATCTTGTACTTTCGTATCCATTAATTCTTACTGCGGTCAACGAAAACTATCCAAGGTTGGCAAAAACTCAAAAGAGAAAAAAACTATCCAAGTTAATTCTTACTTTAATTCTTGTACTTANTATATATATATATATATATATATATATATATATATATATATATGATTTAAGGTGTAATGTTGGGCATCAGTTTTATCATTTAGTCACTAAATCGACTAATTGGGAAGTAATCTTACATTTGAATGTCTTTGTTTAAGTTTCTTGGTCAACATATCTGGTCAAATACAAACTTCAAGTTATAAGGACGTATTCTATACGATTCTTTTTTCTATACATAAAATGAGTATACAAGTCTCTTTTTATATACATTGTGTCATACTATATAATAAAGCGTTTGAATAGTATGGTTTTCAATTAGCTCAGAATGAGGTACAAATACAATACATAAGGACGTTGAGTACGTATAAAATCTTTGGATCGATGGACCAGTTTTACACAACATGATCAACTACGGACACTAATCATCCGATTGAAGCCAGTAGCAAATTTCTGTTGTACTGCATCGAAGCTGTACCAATACAAATTAATACCGACATCATTTCTAATGGTAATACTAAATACTTAATATCAAATTAAATCACATACTATTAACAGTATCATTTGTCGCCAAGAGAAAATTAATTATCATATTGTAATGATTAAAATTTAAAACGAATGATACGATCATTTGGTAATGTAGATTGGTGACATGACTCAGGACACGCGTGTACCGTTGATCTTCCTACAAAAAGCTACGAAATAATGCTGACATGGCATTGATAAAACTGATCCAATTCGGGCACTACTAATCCAATAGTTAGACGAATCTCTCTCTCTAAATTCAGTACTTAATCCAATACTACGTTACATTCTCCGCATATTCCTATCTTTCGAGTTCTTGTAATATTCCCAATTCAGCTGTTTTCTCTATTTCTCTCTTTACTGAAATTTTGTGTTGTTTTCTTTTACGGAAGAGCAACCGTGAACGACGATGATCGCGCGACGGATCTGGCGGAGCCTCCGCCCATATAGCTCGACCTATGTTCGCACTCCTCTCTTCCGGATACCGGAGTATCATTCTCAGTCGTCTGCCTCTCCGGCGTCGCGCCCCTTCCTGATTCATTCTCTCACTGTAAGTTTGCTCAGACCAAATTTCTAATTTTGTCCTGTTCTGTTAAAGAATTTCCGAGGCGTGATTTTCTTGAGATCAGTTTCCGACAAGCTCTTCAAGGGCAAACGAAACATTAATCTGTTAAAAAAAATTTAAAAGAAAGAAAGTTTTCAGGGAGACTTTCTTCTGCTAAGACTGACTTAGTGGAAAATGTTTTGGATTTCTGGTAACTTCTTGGGCAAAAGATAAAACAAGTAGGATCGCATCACTGGGGAAGTAGAAGCTGGTATTCGAACGAAGCCATGGCCATAGATTCAAATTCAGGGTTAATAGATGTGCCACTAGCACAAACTGGGGAAGGTATTGCTGAATGTGAGCTTCTCAAGTGGTTTGTCAAAGAGGTCTGTTTGTTTTCTTTCTTAATTTCCAGCTAAATCTTTTTCCATTGTTCCCTCCAACCTTTTGCTGTTTGCTTTTTTTTTTTTCTTTTGCAGGGCGATCCTGTGGAAGAGTTTCAGCCACTGTGTGAAGTCCAGAGCGATAAAGCAACAATAGAGATAACAAGCCGTTTCAAGGGGAAAGTAGCTCTGCTTTCACATGCTCCAGGTGACATTATCAAGGTTGGAGAGACTCTGGTTAGGCTGGCGGTTGAAGACGCCGAGGACGAGGAAGCTCCTCTAGTAACAAATGACAGTCCAGTAAATGTAAACCCGAGCGGCTCAGAGCCAAAAACAGAGAATCTCGTTGGAGCTCTTTCAACGCCTGCTGTTCGCAACCTTGCAAAAGACCTTGGCATTGACATCAATACCGTTATCGGAAGTGGTAAAGATGGCAGAGTTTTGAAAGAGGATGTTCTCCGATTCGGTGGCCAGAAAGGAAATGTAGGAGGAGACTCCATTTCCACTATAAACAGTAACTTTGTAGATCAAACAATTCCTCTAAGGTACAGCTTATTGTTATCAAATATTGTGGCTAGTTTATAATGGTAAACAATGCTGAAATGTTTTCTTCTTTGTTCGCAGGGGATTCAACAGAGCGATGGTGAAGACGATGACAATGGCTACAAAAGTACCGCATTTCCATTTCGTTGAAGAGATAAACTGCGACGCACTTGTGGAGCTCAAACACTTCTTTAAAGAGAACAACACAGATTCCACCGTCAAACACACGTTCCTTCCTACTTTGATCAAGTCTCTGTCAATGGCTCTAACCAAATATCCATTCGTGAATAGTTGCTTCAACGAGGACTCTCTGGAGATCGTCCTCAAAGGTTCTTTTTGTTTATAAAAACTTGTGTTGTTGTTTTTGATTCTGTGCTTCTAATTCTTTGGTTTATTGCAGGATCGCATAACATTGGAGTTGCAATGGCTACTGAACATGGACTTGTGGTTCCTAATATAAAGAATGTTCAGTCGTTGTCTCTACTAGAGATAACCAAAGAGCTGTCAAGGTTACAACATTTGGCAACAAACAACAAACTCAGCCCCGAGGATGTGACCGGTGGCACCATAACTCTGAGTAACATTGGATCAATCGGTGGGAAATTCGGGTCTCCTCTTCTAAACTTACCAGAAGTTGCTATCATCGCTCTTGGAAGAATCGAGAAAGTTCCTAAATTCTCTCAAGACGGAACTGTTTATCCTGCATCCATGATGATGGTGAAGCTTCGTCATTTCTTGATTGATTCAAGATATCTTTGTTAGTACCTAAGCCTGATTATTGAATGTTGGTTTTGTATTCAGGTCAACATTGCTGCGGATCATAGAGTTCTAGATGGAGCGACGGTGGCTCGGTTTTGCTGCCAGTGGAAACAGTATATTGAGAAACCGGAGTTGCTAATGCTTCAAATGAGATAAAAACAAAAAAAAACAAAAGTTCATGTTTTGTCTGTGAATCTCTCTCTTTTATGTCTCGTGTTAGCCTTTGTATTAATAAAAATCTTGAACTAAGAAATAATTAATATGAATTTGTATATCGAAGGAGATGCATTGATTACTTAAAAGGATCAACGTTCGAATCTCTGTAATGTACAAGACAAGTGAGTCTCCTCCACTCTCACCGGTTCCAGTCACTTTCAAAACTCAACAACCATCTCGATCTCAGAAATTCAAATTTTGTTTTTTTGTGTGTAAAAATAATTAAAAAGGTTAGATACATCATACAAGCATACAACAAGCAACTACTGTATTAATTCACGTGGGATAGATATGCAACTTTCCAGCTTTCACCGATTGCAAAAAGATTAAAAAAAGAAAAGTTTACTGTTTGTTTGTTTTACTTTTACGTGACCAAGTAAATGGGGGAAGAAGAGGTAGTGATCCTCTGTTGCTGGTCCATGTTAAGCTCTCGTAAGCTCAGATAAGGGATCGCCACGTCACCTTTCCTCGCCGGCGTCATTGTTCCCGCTAGAGGTCCCGACGACGAATGTCTACTCGTCGTCATTGTACGGTACGGTGTGCTCGACCCGCTCCGACTCTCCGTTGCGTAAATCGGACCCGACATCGACATCGACATCGACCCCCGAAAATTTCTGGTCCTGCGATCTTCATTCAAGCCGTTAACGGTGGAGGTTGGCCATTTCCGCCACTTGAAAAAGGGGAAAGCTTTCTTCCACCACCACCGTTTCTTCCTCTTGCTGTGCATTGTGGATCGGGTCGGGTCGTCTTTTGAAATGGGTTTCTGGAGCTTGAAGTGAAGACCGTTAATGGGAGGTTTCGCCAACGTTTCTCTCTTATGCTTCCTCGCTTCTTCCATAACCTTTACAGAGTCGAATGCGAATGAAGAGCGAAACGGGTTTGGTTTTATTTCGTTGATTCGATTCAAAACCATTAGAAGAAAAGCTCATAAACATAGCAGAAAAAAAAAAGTAAAAAACAAATACCTGAAAGTAGTCGATTTGGGGATCGAAATCGAAGCCATAGTCGCTGAAACGGTGAGAATCGGGGATGGGAAAAATTGGAGAATTGTTGGACATTCTTCTTTCCGGGTCGTTTGTCGTTCGAGTAATGGAGTTTTGAGGTATGGTAAGTGCTTTAATGGAGGAAATTGGGTAAAGGGATCGAAGACGAAGACAATGGCCGTTGGAAGAGTGTGGGGTTCATTTAATTCAATGCAAAGACAAAGAGTCGTCTATTGTATATCACTTTCAACATCCCTCACTTCCTTCTTTCCCCTGTATCTATATGTTTCCAATTTTACTCTATATATACAGTACAAGGGCATTTCATTATTAATCTTTAAGGACTTTCTTACAAATACTTTTAGATAATTTTTAGATAATTATGAGTAACATATTTGAATAAATTCAATGACAATTTTTTTTATATAACGGGATCCTCAAGCTGAATCTAATGTTGGAAGAAAAGGTGTGTTTGGAATGATGGAGAAATTTGTTTAGAACTTTGGAAGAGTAATAAGAAGAAGGAGGTTTGTGTTTAGTAAGAAGAAAGAAGTTTGTAGAAGAACTTAGATTAACTTACAAACCTTTTATTACTACTTCTTTTGTTTACAAACTCTCTTAATTTCTTTTTCTCTTAATTCTCTTGATTACAAAGTGAGAGGGGGAGGGAGATATATATAGCCTTCACATTACAAAATATCATACATATTTTAATCACTAATCTAGATTATTCTACTAGATTTTTTACTTAGATATTTAAGCTCTACTAATCTCTAAACTTTTCTAGAAGATTTTAAGGAGGTGGAGATGTTGATATTTTTCATTAAGGAGGTGGAGATGTTGGGCTTAGGACAAGTATATCAGGTGNCCAAAATCAAGTTTACTCTTTCAACACCCCCTCTTAAACTTGATTTTGCTATTCCAAGCAAACTCCTCATCTTGATAAAGTCTTCACGCTTAAGTGGTTTGGTGAAGATATCGGCTACTTGATCATTTGTCTTCACATACTCCAACTGAACATCCTTGTTGGCAACACACTCTCTAATATAATGATAACGAGTGTCAATATGCTTACGTCGATTATGGAAGACTGGGTTTTTCGCCAATGCTATTGCTGAATTGTTGTCCACAAAGATCTTTGTAGCCTCTTCTTGTGGTAAACTCAACTCC
>OVBJ01001025.1:7104-35756 GCA_900406535.1 Noccaea bulbosa | reverse complement strand
AACGCGTTTTCACAAATTTTCCCTCTAAAAGCGCGTTTTCACAAATTTTCTATTAAAATCGCGTTTTCAAAAAATTTCACGTCCGAAACGTGTTTTTACATAATTTTCCGTCTAAAATAAACGTTTTTTCACCATTTTTTCCGTCCAAAGCGTATTTTCACTAATTTTCCGTTCAAAATCACGTTNAAACCAAAAAAAAAAAAAAAAAAAAAAAAAAAACTAGAAAACTGACACGTCATCATTTTGTAAACAGTGCCGGTCAATTTTTTGGCGGCGCGACCGAATCCGCCACTTTTGTGGTTAAAAGTGCTATAAAAAATAGTTTGAGGGTTTAAAGTGTTTAAGGTAAGTGCTAACTTTTGCCACCTTCAGTGTTTTTTATGCGATTTTCCCTTTAAAAAAGTAACTAGAAGATTGTGATGGGGTTTCTATGTCTATGTATCAGATCAACTTAGAAAACTGACGATTTTCAGTGGTAATAAAATGATCATTGATCGACTATATATGTCTGGTTTCTGAATTTGAGTACAACAGCATCATGGTTGAAAAGAAGATGATTGATTATATAAATATAACAGAGAAGTCTTTTTGTGCAAATTCGCTCGAAAGGTTTATATAACAGAGAAGTCAATTTGACACCATATAACCGGTGTTGATTGAATAAAATCACAAGCTAACACGTGGCCGTCAATTTTCCCCCGGTTTGCCGTGGCTACGATGAGCTGGATTACTGAAGTTTCCGATATGACAAAAAAGAATTGTTTTTTCTCCTTAAAAAAAAAGAGAGAAGAAGATATCTATCTATAGGCAACAATGTCTGCAATTTTTGAGAATTGAAGGGACTCTCTCATCAACATTCAACAGTCGGATTCGTGAACAGATTTGATCGCAAAAGGGTTATCATCGGCCTACATAAAATCTAACCTTTGGTTGGTATGATTCTCGTCTTCCTGTTCTAAATTCTTCAAATTGACGCTATTGTTGTTTGACTTTCGCTTTTTTCTCTCGATTATTCGTGTGAAACACTGCCCCAAATTGAAACTGATTCTGGCGATTGGAGTTGGATACAGTAATATCCCATTTTTTGGATCGATTTTCTTGATAGTAGTTGAGCTTGGCAAGTATTAGGTCATCTTTTGTAGAAAAGTTTCGGGGAATTAATATGTTTTCGTTACAGTTAGTTTAGCGAGTGGACAAGTAGAACTGAGGTCTATGTCGAATTTTCTGGCTGAACGAAAAGAAAAGAAAACAAAAAAATCAGATCTTTGATGATACTCTCTTTTTGACTGAAAAATTGGCTCATAGAATCTCAAATATTTTCTTATGAATGATAAGAATTTGATGTTATCATGAGAAGAAACTCATAACTTTCTCTCTGATTATCTTTCCCTTTGGTTTTTTTTGTGTGTTAGTATTCAGAGAATTTGTTAATGGCAGACGTACCTAGACACATACGCGCCTGTTTGGATATGGGGAAGATAGCTTTCTTAGCTATCCTAGTTTCAGGAGGAATCGTGTTGCAGATTCTGGTATCCGATTAATTCCTACTGTCTTTTTAACACTTTGATCCATTCTTGTGTTTAAAACCCTTTTTACTAAATCTTTTGTTCCAGGCTTGTGCTCTGTTCGACAATTGGTGGCCAATGCTAAGTGGTGAGTTGTTTATTATAACTTGCATGGCTTCATCTTTAATCGTTTTGACAGTATGTCGGACTTGAAACCTGCATTTTTGCAAAACCTCTTGCTTGCGATTCGTTTCAAACATCTCTGTTTCTTTGCAGTGATTATGTATGTGCTTCTCCCGATGCCTTTGCTCTTCTTCGCTGGATCCGATAGTACATCTCTGTTCAGTGGATCAGACAATAGGTACACACATTTATATATATAGGCCTCAGACTATTTGTTTGCGTTTGCGTTTGCGTTTGCATTTAGTATGTAACCAGAGGCTTTGTTAATTGCGTTTGGCGTTTGGCGTTTGCATTTTGCAAGAAACTATGGAGGCCATATCATATTCCTCCTTTTCAAGTCTTTTACATAATTCAAAACTCTTCTGAGCTTATCAAGAACATAATTTTTTTGTTTTGTTTACTCAGCTGGATCAGTGCAGCCAAGTTCTTGACTGGTGCATCAGCAGTTGGAAGCATCGCAATACCTTCGATTCTAAAACACGCCGGGCTCATCGGTTGGGGCGCGTTAGCCTTTGATCTCTCTTCCTACGTTGTCTTCCTCGTCGCTATTCTAAGTTACATTTGCATAGGAGATGGGAATGACAACTATTACAGCTACATTTAACAAAGTCACACACACACACACACAAATCCGTTTTCATTAGTTTCAAGCTCAAAGTCTCAGGCTTTGTACGACTTCCCGGGTTTCGATTCATGCTCCGAAAAAGAAGAACCTCTTCGTTGGGACGGAATATCTCAGCTGATTGACAACAAGATTGGATTTTCACAAGTTATGGTTCCTAGTGTATGTATGAATGGAATAATTGTAAGATATATATATTTGTATGGTTTGGTTTGGCTTTTGGTGTATAGAACAGATTTTTTATCTGGGAAAAAAGTTTCATTTTTTTCTTATTTATTTGAGAACTTGAAGCAATCAGAAAATACATCAACATTTAAATGAAGATTATGGGAACATTCAAATGTCTTGGATGTATATATTTCTGCGATATTCAATGAGAAAACCAAAACGAAAGTATGTGAGTGCATCCAAAAGACGCCGACAGCAGGCCCGTTTTGTAGCCAGTGTGGGCTGGGATCTGTCACAGGGCCCATTTGGTTTTCATCAATTTGTTTTTATATTTGAGAGCCTAATAATTTGAAAATTTGCTAAAAAGGGTCTAAAGATTTCTAAAACTTGCAAAATAAGGCTACCAATTTCGAAATATTGCAAAATAGGGCTTAAAATTTTCGAAATTTTGTAAAATAGGGTCTAAATATATGAAAATTATTATACTGTAACAGGACATAGTATTTGACCGAACCGGGCCTGGCCGACAGATATAGAAACTGAAATCAGTCAACTAATCTCCTTCCAACGGTAGTCATATTTCTCCAATATGGTAGATTATGTTAACTTTTTTGGGTCAACAAGTAAAGAAAAAAAAAATAAGTAAGGAAAGTTCTTTTTCCTAATACAAACAAGTGGTGGACCTGGACACCTGGTGGTGACTGAGATTCAGTTCAATCAGATTTTTAGTGTTTCCAGTTAATATTTAAAGGGTCATGAAGTGAGGCTGGTGAATCGGAAGACTTTGATTTCACAAATTTAATCTAAGAATGAAATCCTCTGACAACATTAAAGAAAGAGAAGAAAAAGCCTCCGACATGTCTGATCTCTCAAATTCTCCTTCTCAATCTGACAACTTTAAAGAAGGAGAAGAAAATGTCTCTGATATGTCTGATCTCTCAAGTTCTCCTTCTCAATCTGACATGTCTGATCTCTCAAATTCTTCTTCTCAATCTGACAACATTAAAGAAAGAGAAGAAAATGTCTCGTACATGTCTGATCTCTCAAGTTCTCCTTCTCAATCTGACATGTCTGATCTCTCAAGTTCTTCTTCTCAATCAGCGGTATGTTTTTTTTTGGGTCAAATTATCATGGAAAATTTGAATTGAGATATATTTTCTGTTAACGCGGAAAAGGAAAAGTTTAATTTGTTTGCGAGCATTGAAATACAATATATTATTCCTTCTGTTTCGTTTTAGTTGTCGATCTAAACTCTTTTTTTTTTTTAAGTTGTCCTTTTTTTTTTTTTTAAGTTGTCTTTTATTTCCGTTTTTAGTATAGTTTTTAGTTTTTAGTAACCTCAGATGTAATATGAAACGGAATGAGTATATCACTTAATTTCAACAACAAAAAGACATAAATAATGTGTTATTATGTATCATAATCAAAAGTTGTCATTTAATTTCTCTAAAACATAGATGATAGATAACTAAATTGAAATAAGGTATTTTTTATGTGTTTATGATCTCAAGATTTTTTTTTCTTGAATCCTCTCTCGTTTTTTCTTCAAGCTATCATTAGACTATATAATTTTGATAATTAATGGAAAATTCTTGCATTACACTCGACTTCACTATGTTTTTTTTTTTGTTAAAGTACTTGACTTCACTATGTTTTGCCTGAACGTCTTTATTTGTAATTTTGTAGTATAAGAATTTTCGAATANGGGGAGAAAAAAAAAAAAAAAAAAACACACACACACACGCACACACTAAAGGTGATGCTAATAATTTATGTTCTTTTTTTAATCCAACAGCTTCTTGCTCTTCCTGCTCTCCGTCATATTCCAGAAATATTACGCCGAAATAATAGAGTAAGAAATTAAGTATTGCACTTTTCAATTTCATAAATTTGATTATAATTTATATCAATTTAATCTTTCAAAAATTTTAAAATGTTTTAGTAACAACCCTAATTCAAATTATTAACAAACTTGATGTTATATATGTAGAGAACGTTTCATGGACTAAATGCAGTTGTTCAAGATAGTGATCAAGAGGTAATTACCAACATATCGGACAATGAACATGTTATAGATGCAGTTCCTCTTTCAGTGGCTTATCCAGAAGGTAGTCATGGTGGCTGTGGTCGAGGTGAATATCAGGGCACAAACACAAGCTCTGAAATTGATGATGCTCACGCTACATCTGCTGGAATATTTACGGTATTTTTCTTTTGCTTTTTTTTTGTATAGTTATTTTGTGGTTTTTTTTTTTTTTTTTGCATGACTATCACGAACGTTTTAAGTTTAACTAGTACACCATTACATATGCATATATGTTTTTGTTTTATTTTATGAGCTTGCGTGTGTAATTTTAAGTTACTTGTATGTACAGGAAAATCCGCCCATTCAAGCTCAACCATCTTCGACAAACGTAATGGTGCGTAACAAATTCAAATCTNTTTTTTTTTTTTTTTTTTTTTTTGTCAACATTACAAATCTCTTATCTAGCCATGATCACTTGCATGACCATTTATGCACTTAACCGTCCACTACTAATTCTATATATTTTTCTTGATAAATATGAAAGATTTATATATAAACACACGAGAAAATGTATAACTAATACCATATCTTTCTTTTCTATATATACAGGATGATGATGTAAGTGACGAATTAAACTAGTGAGCAGTGAGCACCATATGTGACCGTCCATTATCGTGAGTATATTGTGTTGCGGAAAAAGTTGTTCCTCATCGCGTTCATCTATGCAGTCTTTCATCGTAGTAAACAAATCTTTCATGTACTTTTGTTTTGAATTATCTGCTGTAGACGGTAAAGTATCATGATAATGCCAGTTTTACATGTTTTTGTTGCCTCATATCAAACCATATTTGAGCGTATCTCCATCTACATTATCCAGAATTTCATAATATTTATTATTTCGCAATTCGCTAAAGCTTTTCACCTGAAAACTGTGTATCGTGCAATTTCTTCTACTGGGTTATTATGAACGTTGTAATTATGACAAAGATGAGAAAATGTTTTGCGTCTCTCTTTTCTGTTTTTTCTATTTTATTGAATTTTTATTTAACTTCCGGTGTTTTGGCTATAAATCTCAGCCATTACACCCTATTTTTCCTTCTAACTATATATACTCTTTTGAGTCAATAAATACAATGATTTGTTTCGACTACGCAATTTTGACATTTGCTTTTGTGAATTTTCTTTTAGATACTTCTTAATCTGTTTTTGTAATATAAATTCATTATCTGATATTAAGCATTCCGTTATGCAATTGGGAGCTCCTTTAATCCTCAGCAGTCAGCATCACAAACTCTTCTTTATTAACCATAACATTTCAGTGTTTGATGCAAAAAGTTGAGAAACAACAACAAGAAGAAAAAGAGGAGATTATAGAAATGGGTGAAATGCACACATCAATATATCTGACACTCCAAAAAATTAAATAAGTGTATTATATGAGATACAAAATCACAAAATGAAAGAAAAAATTAAAATTAAAACCATATACAACATCATATAATATAAAAATTATTTACCACCGTTCGTGCTACAAACTCTAGTATTAAATAAATTAAATATTTTATATAAATTGATATGTATTAAATGAATTTTAAATGATTAAATTGATGAGACCTTTTTTGTTCAAAAAAAAAAAAAATTGATGAGACCGTGTCAATGGAACATACAAATAGCTTAACCAAAATTAGGTCTTAAAGCATTTGCTAAAACTGAAAGCGAAATTTTATTGAATGCGAGCACTCTGTGTAAAGAAAATTTGTTGCTTTCTCTCGAAACTATCTCTCAATTCTTCAATTCCTTGTCGTCGATTCTCTGGAAATGCGATATCGAATTACGGAATCCACCGTCGAGGTTTCTCTAATGAAGAAGCTCTTATCCTCCGCCGTCTGTCTGAAGGAGGCCTCGTACACGCACGCCACTTGCTCGACAGAGTTCCTCAGAGAGGAAGCATCAGCCGTGTCATCTACTGGACTTCGCTTCTCACGAAATACGCGAAAGCTGGATACTTGGACGAAGCAAGGGTTTTGTTCGAAGTTATGCCGGAGAGGAACATCGTTACATGCAACGCGATGTTGACGGGTTATGTCAAATGCGGGAGAGTGAACGAAGCTTGGACATTTTTCCGTGAAATGCCGAAGAATGTGGTTTCGTGGACTGTGATGCTCACTGCGCTCTGTGATGAAGGAAGGAGTGAAGATGCGATCGAGTTGTTCGATGAAATGCCTGAGAGAAACGTGGTTTCGTGGAACACGTTGGTCACGGGTTTGATTAAGAATGGTGATATGGAGAAGGCGAAGCAGGTGTTTGATGCTATGCCTAGCCGAGATATCGTGTCGTGGAATGCGATGATTAAAGGGTTTATCGAGAACGATGGATTGGAGGAAGCGAGGGTCTTGTTTGGGAGTATGAGTGAGAAAAATGTAGTTACTTGGACGAGTATGGTGTCTGGTTATTGTCGTTACGGAGATGTTGATGAAGGTTACAGATTGTTTTGTGAAATGCCTGAGAGAAATGTCGTTTCTTGGACCGCTATGATTAGTGGCTTTGCTTGGAATGAGTTTTATAGAGAAGCATTGGTGCTTTTTCTTCAAATGAAGAAGGCTATTGATGCCATATCGCCGAATGGTGAGACTCTTATCTCTCTTGCTTATGCTTGTGGTGGTATTGGTGCTGGATTTGGTCGTCTTGGCCAGCAAGTGCACGCACAGGTTATATTTAATGGTTGGGAAAGCGTGGATCACGATGGAAGGTTGTCGAGAAGTCTTGTTCATATGTATGCTTCGTCTGGTTTGATTGCTTCAGCGCAATCTCTGCTCGATGAGAGCTTTGATTTGCAGTCTTGCAACATTATGATCAACGGTTATATAAGAATTGGGGATTTGGAACGAGCTCAAACTCTGTTCAAGAAAGTCGAGAGCTTTCAAGATAGAGTGTCTTGGACATCGATGATCAAGGGGTATCTAGACGCAGGCGATGTATCGAGAGCCTTTGATATGTTTCAGAAACTTCACGATAAGGATGGGGTTACATGGACAGTTATGATCTCAGGTCTAGTCCAAAACGAGCTTTTTGCAGAAGCTGCATCTCTATTGTCAGATATGGTGAGACATGGTCTGAAACCATTGGACTCGACTTACTCTGTTCTTCTAAGTTCCGCGGGTGCCACTTCGAATCTCGATCAAGGGAAGCATTTACACTGCGTGATCGCAAAGACAACGGCTTGCTATGATCCTGATCTCATCCTTCAAAACTCTCTCGTCTCAATGTACGCAAAATGTGGAGCAATAGACGATGCTTATGAGATTTTCTCAAGGATGGTCCAGAAAGATACAGTTTCATGGAACTCAATGATCATGGGGTTGTCTCATCACGGCTTAGCGGATAAAGCATTAAAACTGTTCAGAGAGATGCTTGATGCAGAGGTAAAACCGAACTCTGTAACGTTTCTCGCAGTCCTCTCAGCTTGTAGCCACTCTGGACTCATCACCAGAGGTTTAGAACTATTCAAAGCAATGAAGGAAACACATTCAATCCAGCCCGGGGTGGAGCATTACATCTCGATGATTGACCTTTTAGGCAGAGCAGGTAAACTAAAAGAAGCAGAGGAATTCATCTCAACTCTGCCTTTTACACCAGACCATACGGTCTACGGCACACTGCTAGGCTTATGCGGGCTGAACTGGAGAGATAAAGATGCAGAAGGAGTAGCGGAACGGGCTGCGATGCGGTTGTTAGAGCTGGATCCGGTCAATGCACCGGGACACGTGACGCTATGCAATGTCTATGCGGGTTTGGGTAGGCATGAGATGGAGAAGGAGATGAGGAAAGAGATGGGGTTTAAAGGTGTGAAGAAGACACCAGGATGCAGTTGGATTGTGCTCAATGGAAGAGCTAATGTGTTTCTCTCTGGTGATAAGTCTGCTTGTCAAGAAGCTCTGATGAGTTTGCCAATCTTTTTTGGCAATAGTAATGATAATGGTGATTTGATTGAGGTATGAAGAAGAGAAACAGTTGACTCTCGTCTACCATTTTGGAAAGTTGCTGAGAAATGAAGCACATATGTGTTCGCTTTTGCCTGTGTATAACTGTTTTTTTTCCTTAACAGTGAAAGAAACGTGTCGACGAACAAGAAAAATTGTCGGAAAACGTTTTAATTGTTACAATTACTTCTTCTTTTAGGTAAAAAGTTTCGAATGTACGTACCTACCTCGAAAAAGTTACTTTTTGGAGAATAAAACATACATTTAGTGCCCACACAAAAAGATGCAATGTAATGCGATTGCGTACAAACTTGATTATGATCATGTTTAAAACGATTTACTTTAAACTAGCGAAGATAAATAATTTTAAGATAAGCTTATCAAATTTTAGTCTTCGATCTACTGTTGGCAAATAAAAATCCAAAATTATGTAAAATCAATATCGGTCGAGTTCTTTATCAAAAAAAAAAAATATCGGTCGAGTTTTCAGTATGTACAAATGATAGTATCCACAAAAATCCGTACATTTCATGAATCGCTTGTGACGAATCAGACTTTGGTATATGCGAATGGACAGAGACAAACAAAAGATCCAGTCGACAGCTTATAATAAATATATCAGGAAGCTATGTTGCTTCTATGTGAGTCAGAGGGTTCAGTGTAAGTTGTAACTGTCCACCAAATCAATACAAACAAAGACGAAACCCTCTCTCTCTCTCTCTCTCTCTTTCTCCGCCCCTCCTTCCTCCTCTCTGTCTCTCTCATATATATCGCCACTATACGTTAACCCAAACTCGCTCGCTCTCTCTCTCTCTCTCTCTCCTCTGTATACCTCTGTTCTTCAGGTGTTTGTGACATGGCGGCCGTAGGTCAAATCTCGACGGGAATGATGGTGGATCGTACTCTGTCCTCCTCCTCCAGGAACATTGGAGCTGTGCCGCCATCTCTCCGGAGAACGCTAATCGGCGCCGGCGGGAAATCTGGTATCGCTAACCGTCAATGGTCTCTCTCCGTCAGATCGAGTAATTTCACTGAGGATAGCCGGAAAGTTAAGGCTTATGCAGGGAATGGCGCTTTCGATTTGGTGAGTTAATTTCATTTCTTCTGTTTTCCCCAAATTGGTCATTTTTTTTGCTCTCATTTTGTGTTTTCTTGTTTCTCACGTCCTGTTTGATTCCCTATAGCCAAATGCTTTCGAATGAAAATGCTTTATCGATGAATTTGCTTTTGATTTTTTTCGAACTTTCTGTTGGAATCATAAATTTCTGTTGGTTTGTGATTGTAGGGAGTGTTGGATTCTCCAGCTGATTCGTACAAATTCGCGGAACCAAGAACAAGTAATAATAACGATTCAAGGAGGAAGACGAAGATTGTGTGTACGATTGGACCTTCCTCGAGCTCTCGAGAAATGATCTGGAAGCTCGCCGAAGCAGGAATGAATGTGGCTCGCTTGAATATGTCTCATGGAGATCATGCTTCTCACCAGATCACCATTGATCTAGTCAAAGAATACAATTCTCAGTTCGTAGACAAAGCCATTGCTATCATGCTGGATACAAAGGTATGATCTTTCCGTCTCTTTGTAAACGTGAATTCTTCGAAATTTTTTTTGATTTAATCTGTATGTTATGTATGTGAAGGGTCCTGAGGTTCGAAGTGGAGATGTGCCTCAGCCGATATTTCTTGAAGAGGGTCAAGAGTTTAACTTTACAATCAAGAGAGGTGTCTCGCTTAAAGACACCGTCAGTGTAAATTATGATGATTTCGTAAACGATGTCGAAGTTGGGGACATTCTTTTGGTGGATGGTAAAGAGCTTACATCTAAGAGTATTGGTATCTTTCTGCTTGTTGTAGCTCACTTGTAACAAGAGATGGCTTCTTCTTGTGTCATTTTTAAGGTGGGATGATGTCGCTGGCTGTTAAATCAAAGACGAGTGATTTGGTGAAATGTGTGGTTATTGACGGTGGAGAGCTTCAATCTAGACGACACTTGAACGTTCGAGGAAAGAGTGCGACTCTTCCTTCCATAACAGGTTGGTATTACCAGCTAAATGTTTCCCAATTATCTTTGCATCAAGGAGGTTTTTTTTTGATCCAATGTTGGTTTCTAAAACTCGCTGCAGATAAAGATTGGGAAGACATTAAGTTTGGAGTGGACAATCAAGTCGATTTCTATGCAGTCTCTTTTGTGAAGGATGCTAAAGTTGTCCATGAGTTGAAGAACTATCTGAATTGTAAGTCTTTGTCCTCTGTGATGAAGTTTTCTGCGAAACTCCAATGAAACTTGCTAATGTTTTTGACAGCCTGCAGTGCGGATATATCGGTGATTGTGAAAATCGAAAGCGCAGACTCTATAAAGAATCTTCCTTCCATCATATCTGCTTGTGATGGGGTTGGTTTCAGAGTCTTTTTCTATCATGAGAATTTACCTATTGGTGCTTAATCCTTTAGCTTATATAATTGTTAATGCTGCTTTGTCAGGCGATGGTTGCTCGTGGTGATCTTGGAGCTGAGCTTCCCATCGAAGAGGTTCCATTGTTACAGGTAAATTCAAGACTTGGTTTGTGAATACCTTAGACGCTTAAACTCTATTGGTATTTATGGTTTTTGTTATCATGCCTTTGATTATTAGGAAGAGATAATCAGAAGGTGTAGGAGCATTCATAAACCAGTGATTGTCGCCACAAACATGCTAGAGAGTATGATTAATCATCCAACACCTACAAGAGCTGAAGTCTCTGACATTGCAATTGCAGTACGTGAAGGTGCAGATGCAATCATGCTTTCTGGTGAAACCGCACACGGAAAGTCCGTAACTCAACTTGAAACCCCTTACCTTCTTTCCGTCAGTAGAATCGATGTTGAAATGTTCTTATATTTTTGAATCTTCCGATGTCAGGTTTCCGCTGAAAGCTGTTAACGTAATGCATACTGTGGCGTTGAGAACTGAGGCGAGTCTAGCTGTCAGAACCTCAGCACTCCGTACCACTGCTTACAAGGTACTCTCACACATTCCTCATATCAGATGTGTATTATGGTTGTTGAGTCAAATGTGAATGTTGATGACAACATTCTTGCTGCAGGGTCACATGGGGCAAATGTTTGCTTTTCATGCTTCTATAATGGCGAATACACTGAGCACACCGTTGATTGTATTTACGAGAACTGGCTCCATGGCAGTGCTTCTAAGCCATTACCGCCCGTCCTCAACTATTTTCGCCTTCACAAACCAGTGAGTCTTTGTTTTATCTGTCATTCAGAAAATGTCATTCGATGTATTGGGTTTTGATATATATATATATATATGTGTTTTTGTTTCTTATCTTTAGGAGAAGGATAATGCAAAGGCTGGCTCTTTATCAAGGTGTCATGCCCATATACATGGAGTTCTCTGATGATGCTGAAGATACATACGCCCGGTCTCTGAAACTCTTACAGGTACATTGTCTCATCTATCAAACCTCACATTGTCTCCTCTAACTGCAGAAGCAGTTTTGGCTAACACTTATCTGTTGTTTATCGCTTAGGACGAGGATATGCTAAAGGAAGGACAACATGTAACTCTTGTCCAAAGCGGTGCACAACCCATTTGGCGTGAAGAATCAACACATCTCATACAAGTCCGTAAGATAAAGATAGGTTGATGTTTTTTATATAATTCTTGGAACTTTCGACATCTCTGAGTTTTAGCTCAGCTTTCTTTCTCTTACACACGGTTTGATGATCCATATTTGTTTCTGAGTCACTCACAGTGAATCAAAGAACCTTTATATATTTTTAAGTTATTGAAGCTTTATTTTTGTTCCTTGTTCTAGCTTATCTTGATGTGTTTATCTGTTTCACATAAATGTCTCTCTCTACAAAATGATAGACATTGTAAATAAACTATCGCTGCGAGAATATAACAGAGAATAAGAGATAAATCTCTTTGGGTGCACAGAGAGAGAGAGAGAGAGAGAGAGAATAAGAGATGAATCTCACAAATCTATTTGATCGCGACTCTTCCAAGACTTGTGTCTCATGACTCTCAACAGAAATAACAAACATTGCTAAAAGTCACGAATCTCAATCTTTCATACTTCTATTTAGTCATCTCTGCCTTCGTTATTACTCTCTTACCAAAACTCACATACATAAAATCCAATATCATCAAAAATGTCTTGCATAGAGATTTATAACAAAGACGTAAGTAATTCTCTCTTGTTCCTTTTGATTTGATATTATTCCGATTTTGAATAAATGGGTATTATAAGCTCTACAATTTTTACTGTATTATAGCTAATAGATTGATAAGTCGAGATCAAATAGACTTGTGAGATTCATCTCTTATTCTCTCTCTCTCTCTCTCTGTGCACCCAAAGAGATTTATCTCTTATTCTCTGTTATATTCTCGCAGCGATAGTTTATTTACAATGTCTATCATTTTGTAGAGAGAGACATTTATGTGATTTTGAATAAATGGGTATTATAAGCTGAGCTGGACCAATGAGAAGAAAGAACTAAGAGTTGGCCGTTAAATTCTTCTTCTTTTATCTCTAATAAACTCAAGTCACCTCATCNAACCCCTTTTTTTTTTTTTTTTTTTTGCAAACCCTGTATATCTACTAAGCGATAAATAATCGATGTGCATAGAGGATTTCTGTGATCTCATTCATCTTACAACTTATATTAATGGTAAGAGTAAACTCACAGGTTACATGACCACTAAAACGAAAGAGTCTTTTGGACGAAAAAAGACTAACCCGGTTTTAGCCTTTTTTTATTTTATAAAATCAGTTTGCTGTTACATCACAGGAGAACCGAAAAAAAAAAAAAAAACCGAAGATCAGAAACACAACATTGTTTGTTAGACTTTAGAATCCTTCATCGGCTCCTCATAGTCATCACTGTCTGTATCATTGTCATCATCACTCGTCATGATCTGCATCTCATCTTTCCCTTCAAGTTTTATACACTTGTACCACCTCGCACATGCAACGTACACCACAAGGTCAACGGTGGTCAACGCAGCAAGGAGGAAATAGAATCTGTCCAAGTGGCCTTTGTTGAGGTTCCTCGGAATCCAACCAGTCATGTGATCCTCTGTAGAGATCTTCACCACCATTGTCACCAACAAGCTACTCACAAAGTTCCCCATCGACATTGACATCATACACAAAGCACTCCCAAAGCTCTTTAGCCCATCTGGTGTCTGCGCGTTGAAGAACTCAAGCTGACCAACGTACATGAACACTTCTGATGCTCCTATGAGTGAGTATTGTGGAACCTGTAAAGAAGAGAAATGTTATTATTATGACTCAGAATGTTAATTAGTAATTAAGTGATTTGATTTTTTAGGAGTTTGTGTGTTGATTTTTACCTGCCAGAAGATGCTTAAGGAGCTTGAGCCATCGCAGTGAGTGCAGCTTTTGTCTGCATATTTAAGTCTAAAGCATTCAACAACACCGGCTGCGATCATAGCTAAGATAGCGATGACAAGTCCGATTCCCATCCTGTGAAGCTCGGTGATTCCTTTCGTTCCGTCCTTCTTCTTGAATCTGGTCGCTAGTGGCTCAAGAACTCTGCGGTATATGAAGATGAACAAGGCCACGCTAAGGATGTCGAAGCTGGACATACTTGCTGGCGGGATTTTGAAATCAGAGACCGTGGTCTTCATCGCCGCGCCTTGCTCAACAAACAGAGAGGCCATTTGGGTGAAGACTACAGAGTAGATTATAGTGCATAGCCAAATCGGCATCAGTCTAAGAATACACTTGACTTCTTCCACTTGTGTCACCGGACATAGCCTCCATGGATTCACTCCTCCTTGTTTCTTGTCATCAAGATCTCTTGCTGTGATGTAAGCTGCTTTGTCCAAGAATCTGAAAAGTCAAAGAGAAACTTAATTTGTTAGAACGCTTCATGGCATTGAAATATTATGGTGCAAAAAAAAAAGTCTCAGAATCCAGTGAAACTTGGGACGGAAGTTACAGAAGCATATAAAATGCTCTAGTTGGCAACTTACTTGAATTCATCGGTATGCACAATCCTCCTCCCTGTGTTTCCTGGAGCATTTTTGCCTTGTCTATCTTCGTCATACATCTCTTCTCTCCCTCTGGACGGCACCTCCACCGATGATTTCTTCGTTGCAGCGACTAAAACTTGGCAAAACCTCGCTAGAGGATTCCCCGTTGGCTTGAAATATCGGTATCTTGGTGTTCCAACGAGGAAGAGAATCAAAGCCAAGATGGCAGAGCCAGTGGACGCCCAGAAGCCAAGGGCCCACATTCCTTCATCCTCGAAATATCCCAAGATGGTGTTCGAGAAGAGCGACCCCATGTTTAAAGCGAGGTAGAAGTAGCTGAAAAACGCCACCTTTGAGTAGGCTTCTTTAGTATGCTCCTCGTCGAATTGATCCGCTCCAAACGTTGCAATGTTTGGTTGGTAACCGCCGTTACCTAACGCGATCAAGTAGATCGAGAGGTAGAACATTGTGATCTCCATCGTGGAATGTGTACCGCACGGCGTTACTTCATCACCGCAACCTCTTGGTCTGATCAAGAACATGTACGATGATAGCGATAGCGATGAAAGTCCCTGCATTTTTCACATGTTCTTATATCAGCTTTAAAATTCAAACTTTTACACCAAAACGCAATACCCAAATCGCGAAAATATTTAAAGATTTGCAAATCAGCTTCCANAAATTTTTTTTTTTTTTTTTTTTTTTATATATACTTACGATGACAAAAATGACTTGGAAGATAGCGCAAGTCTTGTAACGACCCCAGTAAGAATCGCTGAGAAACGCTCCGACCAGTGAGAAGATATAAACGGTTCCTGTCCATTTGCTAACGTTGTTGGCTGCGTCTGCGTTGTTCTGCTGCAAAACGCGCGTTAGGAACAGCACCAAATTCACTCCAACTCCAAAGAACGCCAGTGTCGCCAACCCCTGGTTCACTGTTAAACCGGTTCATTTAACAAAATTCGATTAGAAACTGGTTTAGTGAGTTAACAAGCAACATTATTTTTTGATTTGAAAGAAACCGGAACTGATGAATGAATGGAATGAATGATTGTGAATAATTGAAAGTATGTTCCGTGTTCGTCAAGGTGATGTTAACATTTCTTTGGTTGGATAGTATTTAATGACGACTACTTTATAATAGTTCCACCTTCTAACGAATTTTATAGTTAAATTGATTTATCAAATTGTACAAATAATTGAGACTTAGCAAAATAAATTCCACATGCGAAATACAAATCGGTAACTAAACAAGCTTCTCATTTTTTATTGTAACTATTAGCTGGACTACTCTACTAACCAACTGAAATCTTGTTACATTTCACATTTTATAAGTTAAATAGTTGAAAACATTAGGAGACAAATGTGAAGAAGTGTCAAGTGTACGTGGCATAAGCCAACGTCACGAAAAGACAAGATGGGCAATTACGTGTAAGGCAACGTAATTCCACTAACACATGCTTTCCTTGCACTTATATTAATTTATTATTATTAGTGTCGTCTACCTCAAAATAATTTTTTTGTTTCTTTTTTTGCTTAAATTTTTGAAATATCAACATCTTTTCAAAACCCAAAATATATATATATCGACATAAATAGAATCACTTACAACTCTACAAGTTTTCAATTTCAGTTATTCTAAAATGACAACTAAATCCGTTAAGCGTAAACACACTCAATCATTCAGATCTATTAAGTTGCGTTTGATATATTATTATTTTTTTGTTTTGGAGGGAATGATTGAAAAGTAAACATATGGCTGATAACTATTTTTCATCATAGGTATATAATATAAGTAGCGAATGATGAATATATGCATTTGTCATGTGGTTGGGGTTATTAACCACAACATGCAGCCTACGTTCGAACACATGGATATGTCTTGACACGTTCACGTATAACTCGAAGTTAAATTTTAATTTTAAATTTTTGTTATAGCTCTATTGTCACTTTCCTAGTTTCTGATAACTTATTACCTCAAAGATAAGTATGCATATCAATCAATCTGCACACTTTTAGATATACATCATATAATGTTACATATATTATATATGTAAGCAAGTGTTTCTGTATACAAAATAATGATTTAAGAGATGATAATTGATAAAAACATGAGTCCAAGAGAAAGAAGACACGATAATAGTATGTATGGACCCTAATAAATATACCTATGTTAGGGCCATGAGTTTGTATGTGGTATCTTTGAGAAAAGGACGTGAAGAACAAAAAAAAAACTTAAACAAAAGGTTCTATGTGTTTAAGATGTCGACAAAATTTTGCTTCAATTTCGGTTTGATACATCTAAAACTTATTCGAAACTGATATCGATCTCTCTAATTCGGTTTGATGAATTTTGATTTTAATTCCGGTTTTCCAGTTGATTTCCTATAAAAAGTTGAAAATTTCAAGAAAATATTTTTTCGTTTTCTAGAACTGTTTTTTTTTCTTGTGATAGATATTTTTTTTGGGTTGCAAATGTGAAGATTTTCTTGTGATATAGATAGTTTATGATCTTATTTTTGGCTAGAGAAGAGAGACATACGGAGAATGATGATGCCAGCAACCCATTGTCCTGAGTTGGATCGAATAGAGGGACGACCATGGTAATCAACAGTCCCATCTCTTGTTTCTTCTTCTTCTCCTTCTTTCTTCTTCATTACCTGCATTTTCAATTATATTAACACTTCAGTTTTTTTTCCAGTTTTTCTTTTCATATGTTTTAGCTCTATTGTAGTATCTACCACCTTTTGTCCTCTCTATCTCTTGATACGGAGAAGATTCATAAGTTCGACAATTTTTTTATTTCCTCTATAAACGTTTTTTAGTTGATAATTAGAGAATCAAATTTTCTACATTGCCACGTTCTCATTTCGTATACACAATTTTCGAGTTTATTTGGATTTATCCTCGACTTTAAAAGAACAAAGAAAACAAAAGAGAAGTGTTACAAAAGAAGATTAGCTATAATACAGCCAAAACTGTAGAGCTTAATTAAAAGCTTGTCTATTAAAATAAAAAATTTGAAGAAAAAAGAAGAGATGTTGAGCTAAATGTATTTTGCACATAAAGATCGTGACTTTCCATTGCACTAAGCATGTCCTTTTGATCATGCTCTTCTTGAACCAGTACCAAAAGCTTTCCAAAATTTTACTATACTTTCTTACTTTGAAATATTCGTTTGGTAGTCGCATAAGTAATTAATTCAAGAAACAAGAACCTTAATCACACATAAACAAAATCTTATAAGGAAGAAAAGTAAAGGTCCATTAATTCAAACTCTGATTAATATCAAAGCAAAAGAAACAATTGAAGGGAGAAGCTTAAACGTTACTTACATCTTTGTTATAAATCTCTAGGCAAGACATTTCTGTAAGTGATTTTTTGGTAATTAAGAGAATGATAACGAAAAATACTTTTACTTTTGGTGTATTTTTTTTCTTTTCTTTTTTTGTGAAGTGATATGAGAGAATTATAATAAAGGACGAAGAAGGAGGAAGCAGAGAACAAGTTCAAGCTTGGATGTTGTAGAGCAGAGGAGGACGAGAATAAATAGAAGTTTGGAAGATTATTTGAACGGCCCTGATTTTACATGGGACACACACATGCCCAATACCTATTTTTAATGATATTTATTTATAAATAAATAAATAAATCATAAGCACGATGAGAAAAACAAATCTCAAAAGCTCACTTTAAATTATAAGACAATAAATCTTTGCTCTTCTCCCCAAATATTTTTGTGTTCTGTGGCTGAATTGATGGATCTTCGAAGTTTCAAGGCGAGGCAGAGGCTTAAAACCTTTTTGTTTTCATGCAGACACTTTTTTTTGTCAACCTAATGCAAAACGCTATAAATTCTCTTAATCTTAAAATTTCAAATTTATTAATGAACAAATATAAAATGTTTATAAATAAAAAGAAAAGAACAATGAATGAAAGCTAGCAAAACAGAACATTATCAAATTGAAAACAGAGCACAAGGAGCTTCTAAAGAGATGTTACAGCAAGTAATGCTTAGTTCAAAACCACCTCTTTGTTCATTGCTTCGTGATATATATCACCCCCAAAACATTCTTATATTCAGAGCTATCAAATAACGTTTTAATCAGAATATTACTTTTCAGTTTAATCTTCATGTGAAAGTGAAACCGTATACTGCATCCACAAATAGTATAGCTTAATATTTATCGTCATAATTATATAAACAAAAAACAGTTTACGATTTATATGGCCATGAGATTATCTTATACGAAGACTTAAGTACCTAACATTATGATCAGTGATTTCCTGGGATCTGCATGTACAATTTCTACCGACAAAGAAATATCGTTTATACTACAACCTAATTAAACGCAAGCATGCCTACAGTTTTCCATATTCTATCTTTGTTTTGATTCATGTCTCTAGTGATGAACTTTGTTTTGTTAATGTTACTTTAAATCGCTGACACAGACATTACATAGCCTTTTCTTTTCTTAGTTTGCAATTTTCCGGCTATAATTGTCCATTTTCCCTCGTGTGGACCAAAAAACGAAAGATCAAAATCATTATAAATTAACATCGAATTGAACACTGACAAACAAAACATCTACTTGAACAGGATGGTACTAGTACATCTGCATTTATACGTGTAAAATTTACAACCAAGTAGTTTAAGTTTTATTGTTTTGGTTCTTAAAATCCATAGTCGACACATAATTTTTAAAAGTTTAAAACATTTGCCTTTAACAAAAAAAAAAACATGATACAAAAAGAGCTATATAGTTTCACCACAATTATTTTATCACATCGTTCATTATAAATTTTTTTTTTTTTTTTTTGAGCAAATCGATTAGATAATTTCTCGATATCACTAGTAATCAACAAGCCATATGATAACTAATTAACTGTGTTTAGATTTAATTAATCAGTAGATGATCGACTAGTCAATCAATAAGTTTATTACTGATTTATAAAACTATATATAAAGTGATGGAATTACTATTACATCTTTCTCGCCAGGAGACAATACGGTAGCAGCCAATAATATTATCAGAAACATCTCACCAGTTCATCCGAAATCGGAGGTTCTCATTAGGCTACAATTTTCTATATTTTACGTGCCTCCTGATGGAAGAGTCTTTCATGTTCAAGAGTAATTTTTATTGTTTAGTTTCCTTACGTTGATCTTTCACACGATCAACATTATCGCCGACTTGTTGGTCCGAATCATCTGTTTTTTGTTTGTAGGTTCCTCGCTATCAGATTGGCTCGAAGGTTCGGAGATATAATTTATCTGGAAAGGTTGAAAAAAAAGGGACGGTTTTGTTTGGGGACCAAAAATCAAAAGATTCCAAGATTTGTTTCTTAAACTGACTTTTTCTTAGATTTTGAAAAAGAAATTCCAACAATAAAATATGAATTTGAATTGGGTAAAAAACATATATGCTGGCTTCATAAGTCATAACCAATCATAAACAATCTCTAATTAAATGATCTTGATAATTGATAATTGTTTTTCAACAATAGGTACAAATAAAAATTCTAGAATATTTTTTTTTTTGACTGGCAAAAATTCTAGAATATATTCTTTTAGTAAATGATTAAAAAATAAGTTGTTCCAAAGTCCTTAATACTTTTGGATTGGCCGTGACTGTGTATAGTTAGGTCGGATCTATTCTCCACTTATTAGAACAAGATTAATTGGACAACAAATCGATTAGTCGGCCGATTTTTGATTCATATAAGTCTTANGGTTTTTTTTTTTTTTTTTTTTTTTAATAAAAAGTGATTATTTAAATTGTAGAAAATAACTTTACCTTGACGATCTTATTATTTCTTACATCGGTTTGATTTTCATAATTTGGATAAATATTGATGAGTTTTTATATACATGAAAATACAACATTTCAACAAAAAATGAAAACTATGCAGACTAATTGGCTTACTGTAAACCTAGAAAAGATAGCTTTATAGCACCCCAAAAAAAAAAAAATCGGTTGAACGTTGGATATAAAAATGTAACCAAGTAATAGACATTAATTTTCATTTTCGATGATTATATGGTGAAATCGATTATACGGGTAAAGTTTAATGCCAAAACACATGCATACGTTAATGACATATACACAATTTATGTATGGTGCATGTTCTTGGTTATATGCAAGAGTTAGACAATGACCTTTGTATTCAAGATGAAAGTAACTTTTAACTTTTAAAAGAAACGAAATGGGAAATGTCACGTTACTATGAAAGTTCATCTTACCTATCATAGGAAAAAGAAAGATGAAGTTCTACAAAGCAATCATCTTCTCCATTACATTTGTGGAATCAAATGCGCACTCTTTGGGAAGACAAACAAGTTTCAATTAAAGTTGATTATGCCCATTTTAGTTTTCCAAATTTAACTATACTGTCACCAAAGTAAAATTGAAAATAGTGTAAAACTATTAGAGAGAAAAAACACTTATATTTAGACTCTTTTTACTATTAATTTAGAATATTTACAACATCTACTTATATGCATCGCATGGACCGGGTATTTTATCTTAAGACAACTATTTAAACTCTATAGTTAAGGTATATGTTACAATTTCTCTAGAGAATATGCATGATCGTAATATATATTGCTAGAGTTTTTTTTTTTTTTTTTGATAAAAGGTTTCTATCGCTATATGTTAGTTTCATTTGACTTTGAAGTTTGAAGTAGTTCAAAATATTTCGACCATCGAATCATATACATTTCATAACTTTGAATATAAAATACTGCTAATCGAGTATTTTTTTTTTTTACCGAAATATTGATTCTCCTTTGAGTTTTATGTTCCGTAGAACGCCCGTCTAAACTACAATGGTTGAAAAACCACAAACGAAAACGATCCGAATGTGATCCTTAACCTCCACCAAGTTATCACAGAGTTGGATATACATAATTTGAACAAAGAAAAAATGTTAGAATGGACAAAATTACGTCGAAAACTTTACCAGACCACCAATGTTCGCTATTAATCAAACAGAGACAAAATAAGTGTTAGATATTCTATTTAGTTTTCCTTTCTAAATGGATCTCTATTTATTAAAAAAAAAAAAAAAAAAAAAAAAAAAAAAAAAAAAAAAAAAAAAAAAAAAAAGGAGAGAGATTTCGGATCGAAAGTCATACCAATTATGTCATACTGACTTATTAGATTGTAAAAATGGATATTTTGTAAAACAACGATTGAAATCTCAGTGAGAAAACCCAAACTCTAGTTTCTCAATCCATAATAAATCTTTAGTTTTTTTTGTTGGAATGTGAAATTTATTAATCAACAAAAAGAAAGTTATTTACAGAGATTTGAACAACCAGAGCAGAACAAATCCATAAACAGAGCAGATCAAATCCAGAAACAGAGAAACGTAGAGCTAGAAGGAATTGTTTCTCTCTCATGGGGAAAGTTGTGACTTGTTTAACGTTAAAATCTAGACTAATCTTTGTCTTTTGTAAGAAAATTAGATATTTATTATTTTAAAGCATTCACAATGACTAACCATAATTAAAATCATAATACAAAAGTGTAAAGCTCGAACTCTAGCCTTTCAACTATGAGCAAATGTCTTCTTTTTTTCCGAAAGTAAAGAAAATGTGTTATATATAAATAAAATTGTGATTAGTTTAAGTTTCTTTAGGTTCAAAAAATAACCCCATTGTTATTATTTTTCTACCCTTGTTATCAGTTTTAGTTATGACAATAACTATAAAACTTTTCCCTCTAGTGATATATAATTATAAATGCCACTGTTTTTCACCAGTCGAAATGAATCTTATAACCACTAATCATAAACTAATCCCTTATGTACATTTGTATGTACAAGTGAAACTTCATATTGAAACTAATCAACCGGGTGAATAATTGTGTAACTAAGTAAAAAAGGAACATTAAACTTTCCCAAAAAAGTCAAATGAGCAATTAAATTTAAAGACTTGGGTAGGAACTGAAAAGCAATTGCTCGTATTACGTCCATCCACTTACTTATCAAAGTTTCTCTCTTACGTAACCAAATCACCTTTTTAAATATAACAACATCCATTAAAAAAAGAGATCTGCTTTTGCTAACAATAAATAATAATTGAAACAGTAGAGAATCAAGAACGAATCACTTATCAGGCTTTACCACAATAGCGATATTATTATTAACTAATAAAAAGTCCGCAGGAGCTCAAGTTGGATCCCACTTCATTTGTGTGTGTATATATTTATTGGTTTCTTTTGTTTTATTTTATTAAGACATCAACATCCGAACCAAATTAATTTGGATAATCAACTAATTTTTTAAGAAAATATAAATGGTTAATAAATCGTGAAAATCCGGTCATACTCTTTATTAAAAATAAAAAATCGGTCATAATTAATCTATTTGGCTTTAAATGAGACAATAACCTGAATCCATTGCTCAGCTCCACTTTAATTCTTTTTCATTGGTCCAATTCATATATATTTATAGCTCATCATACATACATGGATAGATTTTATTTTCTCCATCTTGCTTATGCTTTATTTAAAAGAAAATTGGACGTTGGATTTGATCCTAATGCCTATATTCGGCTCTATTGTTTGTCATAAACAATGTGACTAATTAATTCCTAGTGGTTTAATGGTTGCAAAATTCATCTTTATAGGTGACAGACTATGATAGTTTGTTTACTACAAGTTCAGATACTTTTATATAATTGACTTTATATTTGCTTATGGTTTTTTTTTTTGGGTAAAATGTTAAATTTTATACTAATTTAAAATTTGTGAAAGACGGAAAACTACAAGAAAATACTTGATTACAACAGAAAAACAAAAAGCGAACCAAGCGAAGGTAGACACATATCAAGCAAACCTAATAGATTCTCGGAGAGAAAACACCGGTTTCGAATACAAGCTAGAAAATTTGTGTTGTTTGCCGAAAGTCCAAAGAATTTGAGTCTTCATCGTCATTGCCATAAGCACTCCACTCGAGACCAGCCCTCAAATATCATTGTTAGGAGCACCTACATCTTTTCCGAAAACTAACACAAAAACAGAATTATTCCAGCAAATTCTTTTACATCCGGTGGCATTGGAGCCTATATGGACAACCAGAGAAACCGCCTCTAACCACCAATATGGGCCTTGCACACAAACAATAAACATCTCTAAAAAAAAGACATAACAAAAACACAAAAACAAAAACCGTTATAAACAAAAACTTAGCTGAACACAGTCATAATATGCCGTAGTTGAGCCTCTCACATAAAACGTTGCGCCGTTAAATGGAAAAAAAGAAGCGAACATAATTTTTTTTTTTTTTTTTTTTATGTTGCATTCAAAAACTTATTAATTACATGTAACATTTTGACAAAAAAAACATTAAAAAGTTACTTTTTCCAATGTTAAAATTATGGTGGCATGAGAATGTATGATGTGTCGAACTAAAAAAAACCTTCGAGAGGAGTCCCAATAAATGTCATCGTTATAAAAACATTAATTCGTTATAAAAACATTAATTACCTTAGAAATTTTAATTTGACAGCATACAATGATTGTTATTTTATTTTATTTTTTTGGTAAAAGCATACAAGATTGTTGTGTAAACGATATATAGGGAATTTTTGGGTCAATACTAAACCTAAAAAATAAAAAGGACAACACAGGCCCGTCCACTACAACCTTACTCTACTAAGCACGAAGGCACAGGTCTATCTCATACTTTATTTTTATTTTTTTATACTGTTTATGTGTGATAAATATCATCATAAATTACATCAACGGCTTCACTTATCACTGTATCTATATATTTAAATATACAGATGGGACTAAGAACTAAATTTTATTGGACTAGATTATGCTGCGTATAGACAGGACTCGTCTAATGAAAACCATATACGATTACACTATGCAGCACTGGGACGGATACGGATACGAGAAACGGGTACGGAAATGGGTACGGGAAACAGCAACTTTAAAATGTATGGATACCGGTACGGCAGGGGTACTTCAGTAACAATATATATAAAGTGTTCATAGATATATAAAAAACCGAACATTAGTCTGAAGACTCTCAACTTAAAACACTAAAATGTCTTAGATAGCAATAAAAAGCAAAAAAACAAAAACCAAACACCATGCAAAAACCAAAAAATACTACTACTCCTCGGTGATTAATTCATTTTCATAATCTGGCTCATCCAATGTGAGTTCCGTAAGCTCCAAGAACCCCGCACTTTCCATAGGATCATACTTATCTCCACCAATATCCCACATTTTAGTCTTCTGAGCTTCATAGTCAAATATAAGTTTTAAAAACCCTAATGTAAAAGACTTTTTCCTTTTATTTCTTTTAATAATAAGTTATTAGTTTACAATTTTCAAAAAAGTTAAATTTAGAGACGATTCATAACAAAGAAACGTCTCCGAATCTGAAGAAAGCCATCCCCTAATCTTGCTGGCGTCTCCGTCTTCTAGAGACGCTACCGAGATGTTTCTTTAGCGTCCCCAACAGGTTTCCGTCTCCGAGACGTTTCTGGTACGGGAGACGGCAACTAAACGGCGTCTCCGTGCATCGTAGCGATTAAACCTCTATAAAGTAGTACTTTATATAATAATAATCATAATAAATTTCTCCGATTACAACTCAGACCAATATATAAAATAGTAAAATACAATAAAATGATAAAAAATAATATTTTAAAAATTTATATGTAAAATATAGTCTTAACAACAAGTTAAAATAATAATTATAAAATTTAGACATATATATCTAAGTCAATTTTGGTAAAATATGACTCCAATATAGTTTGTCTTTTCCGAAAGTTGGATTCTCGTTTGAGCTCTCGAATTTTTTTATTACATCAACAATTTTTAGTAGTGTCTTTAATTGTGCTAAGAAAAAAAAGATTTGTATATATTAAAACAAACCAATGTTTTGTACAAAAAATAAATAAGTAAAAAGGAAAATAAAAAATTAACATAAGTATAAAGAAATTTGAATAAAAAACTGAAAAATATATTTTTATAAACTTTTTCTTTTTAATAAATTTTTTTATAAAATAATAAATTTTCAAAGTCCATACATTATAATTTTATAGAGGTTTTACTGTAAGAATTTGTAAATTTTTTTATGGAAATATTTGTAAATTTTGTTTTAAGAACATCTTTACGTACTCCACAGTCTCCGCCCTATATGATTTACTCCAAACTTAAAGTTTTGTAAAATATTTTCCAACTCCAGCATTTTATTTCCAATTTTAAAATGGAATAATGAGTTTCTAGAGTNTTTTTTTTTTTTTTTTTTTTTTTGACAACAGAGTTTCTAGAGTATATTCATAACTAATTATGTTTTGGAGATGAACTTTTTCTCTTTAGAAAATGATCCTCCATATTCTAAATAAAAATAAAATTATAAATAATATGTTGTTGTTACCTAGTTACCTAAATTATATAAAAATACAGAAGATAAAAATTAATTTATGAATAAAATAACTACTTATAATTCTGGATTAAACTTCAACAATGACACATATGTAATGAAAACAAAATAACATAAAAAATAAACTTAAAATACATGAAAAGCACCAAAATTAAAGAAAAAAATTGAAAACAAAATTTACAAAACAAAGACCAATAATTTAAATAATTTGGTAAACTGCTTCCAAATAAACCAAAATTGTAAAAATATTTCCCAAACGAAGTAGATGAAAAAGATCTTGATGTTGAACACATTTTTGTAAAATTTGTGCTTGCTGAACCTGAATATATACACAAATATTTGGATGTTATACAGAATTTAAGTCACAAAATAAATGTTTATTTGTCTCATTTAGTTTTTTAATGCATAATTCTTGTTTTGAATCTCTAAATTATATTGCCTTTGTGTGGCTTCAAAAAATTATCTTTTTATTTTTTATTTTTCTAAAGTGTTGAAAACCACTGATGTTTGATCATCAGATTTTTTGTTCGTTTTGGATTTTATTCATCTCATTTGGTTGTTGAGAAAGAGATTCACCAAAAGTAAATTGAAGAAATTCAATTTGTAAGTTCCATAAATAATGAAAATTGTTAGCAATAAGTACAATTTATAAAAATGAAGTATATTTGGAATCTCATAGATTGGGTTAGACATTGTTGATATCGTCTAAAATTTCAGGATCTAAAAAAACCAGACTTTTAGATAATTCTCTAGATATTTTATTCTTTCGACCAAATAATGCTAGATATTTTGTTCATTCACTCTTGAAGATTCCTAAAACATGTTTTTAGCTAGCTCATCTAGTTCATACCGATTTCGATATTGTTTAGAGGAGAAAGTTGCCAGATAACTTAGAACAGTATTTCTCTCTATTTAAGAAAAACAAATTTTCTATCAATATATCATAAGAGCAGAAGTTTTCCTAAGAAAGATCTTAATAATAATTTTTTTGTCTATTTGATATATTCATGCAATTATATCATATATATGACTAATTATCCACTACTCCTAAGAGGTGACACAAACGGGACAATCATATTTAAGGAAACAAATTGTAGTTTATCTTGCAGAGGTATGATTACGTTTTACTAGTTTAAGACTTTTGTACATCATTACATAATACATTATCGACTATTTTGGAAAATTATCAAAATATAAAGCAAATCATGACCTAATTCTTCCATACTATAATGCTTGTTGTCTTAATTTAGCGTTCTAGTTGTCTTCAATTAGTACACTAGGCTCCTTTGTCTAGGCCACTAGTATTACTTTCTAAATTTAATTTAATAAGTCATCATTAGATAAGTTTGCAACTTATGCAGCATCCATTATCTTATAAGCGCATATTTTTTTATATAGTAACTTTAATTTATCAAACTTTTGCCTCGCAAAATTTGGTAATTTTGCACCACTTATAAGTATTTTTGTTATTATATCAATCCACATATATGTAGAGTGACATGTCTCATTTCGGTCGACAACTATTGATGGGCTGTATATAATTTTAAGTACTAAATTATACTCTTTCCATTCTATAATATAAAGATGTTTTAGAGTTTTCACAAAAATTAAAAAATATTTATTGTTTAATAATTAATGTATTATTTTCTTAATCAAATCACTTTTTAATAAATATTAACCAATAAAAATTCAAGAATTTATTTATTTTTAATTAATATTTCTTAAGAATTTATAAAAAGTATCTTAAAAATTCTAAAATATTTTATATTATGAAAAAAAAAATCTTAAAACATATTATATTCTAAAATGGAGGAAGTACTAGCTTCAGTGGTCGTGGTCGGTATAATTGCAATTATGCTTCTTTAATGACCATTAGAAAGTGAATTATGCTTTCATTATTTGTGATTTAGTGTCTAAACTGACTCTTCACGTACGGCCAAAGTAAAATGGTTCATCCTGGTGGTTAACGAAAGGTCATTTTACTTTTCAAAGGATTGGCTTAGTGGTTCACCAAGTGAACCGGTGGTTTATGTTAATACTAAGTCTGGTACGGCCAGCATTAATTATCCTGCCATTTTACAGAGCAATTCAGACAAAAAAAAAAAAAATTGTTTAAAATGTAAATTTTATTGATTAACAAAGAATAAAGTTAGTTACAACTTACAACTGAGAGAAATGATAAAATTCAACTTTGCATGGAAAAGAGAAAAGAGAAAACTATAGAAAAACATAAAAAGAGTAGAGACGTATAAGAAAGCAACTTAAGTGTAATTTTAGTGTAAAACGAATTGCGTACGTCCCTCAGACTATTTAGAGTTCATACTTAAATTTTTGTTTAAAAGTAGATTCAATTTATATATTCATGACTAGAACTATCTATTAATTAGAAATATAAAATTAAAATGATATATTAAATATAGAAAAGTTGTGGAAGCTCCCTTAATCCAGTGATTGGTTGCAAATTTATTAATGGTTTCTATATCAAAAGATCTGGATTTCAATCCCCAAAAAAATGTGATTTATCAAGGTTATTAGAGGAAAGCTCGCATAAGAAAAGCAAAAAAAAAAACAAAGAATTTTTTTAGAATGGATTCAAATTCAAGAATAGATATTCATAATAAATCTATATACGGATAGATTTTGGTAGAATAGTTAAATTATGTGTCAATAATTGTCTTTGTAATTGTCTTATTAGATGTTATTTTTTTTGCGCAAACGAAACTTTCATTAAATTAAAACGTTACAACCTCTA
>OVBJ01001024.1:0-35764 GCA_900406535.1 Noccaea bulbosa | reverse complement strand
TGGTATGGAGTGAATGGACTGGAGTCGTGGTTTTTAATAATGTGGTGTACGATGTCCAATTTACTTGTACATTATATTTTAGGTTTTATAATTCAATATGACATGGAATTGAACATTAAAACAGTTGTTCAACATTAAAACAGATGTTCCACAATAAAACAGTGAACATTGAAACAGAATCAACATTATAATGACAGTTTGACAAATAATAAACAAAACCGATATCTGATATAAAATATGCAGCAGCTTTAGACTCCTTTTCAAGTGAGTCGTTGATTCAAGGAATCGTACAGGGCTACGGAGTAGTTCCGACTTGCAGTACGCAAGGTGTCATTGTCATCGTCTATGTCTATGTCGCCATATGCTCCATGCTGCAAAAATTTAACATATTGAGTAAGTTTATAACCGTAATTATGCAACTCAATAAACACTCGTCCAATAGGACCAATACTATACTATCTACAAACCAAGTATATCTTCAGTCTATACCATTACTTCACGTACTATACCATTGGCACTTTGTAACTGTATTTTCACATAGATTTAGATCTCAAACCCGCTACACCTTCATTTAATATACCACTATTTGAACAGGCAATGAACCACTTTTATACTACCTGCAATTTGTCATGGATTCACAATCAAACCTCTCATTCGTTCTTTACCATGTAAACCCCAACCCGAAGCTTAATTTCCAAACATAATTTCAATTTCGAAACTTGATTGTAACCACATACTCTGTAACTGCACTTTCACATAGATTCAGATCTCAAACCCGCTACACCTTCTTTCTATACCACTACTTGAACAAGCGACTTTACTATTTTTATGCTACACCTGCAATTTTTCATGGACTGACAATCTAACCTCTCATCCATTTTTGACTCTGTAAACCCCAACCTGAAGCTCAATTTCCAAACAGAATTTCTATTTCTAAACTTGATTGTAACCATATACCTTTTTTCTCCTCAGATCTTCATTCTCGGAATCACCCTCTTTCGTCCTATACAGCTTCAGCGAGGAACAAATTTAACCTCGCCGTTGTTAATCTTCTACGTAAACACCGACCACTCCTTATTAGACTATAAATCCTCGTTACCCTGCACTACTCTCTCTCGTCTCCCTTTCCCCTCTCCTCTGTGTTAAGTTTCTAATGAGATAAAACTAAACCTAAAGAAAGCAGAGACTGTTTTCAGTTTCGAGTTTTGATTTTCACTTTCTCAGATCCTTAACTGTCTACCTTGAGAGTGAACCTGGTGTTGACACCTCAGCATGACAAAGTTGTTAATAACACATGAGTATAAGATTATTTTTAAAAAATGATTCTCTTTTAATATAGGGAAATTGAAGTTAATAACCATATTAGGAGACGAAATTAAGAGAATAGCCATTATATTGGCTTGGTTAGAATACACCATATATTTTTTGGAATATTGGCTAAATTGGCCCTGGGTTAAGAAAGAGAGAGAAGAGGTTTGCTCTGTCTGTAGAAATCGGCTCTCTAGGTAGACAGTTAATGAATATTAAGCCAATTCACCCTATTATTAATTGTGAAAATGATTTTCTTTTATAAATGAATACACTGCAAGCAAGTTGGAACAGCTGGAGGAACAAGAGACAAACTCAAATAATTTATTAGTGTCGAAATCTTTGGCTTTGAGTGTGAGTGTGACCAATTTCGGTGTAAATTATGATCTTTTGCTTTCGACAATTATGGTTTTAAAAATGAGAAAACTACTCCCTTAATTTTCTTGTTGTAGCTTGTGGTAAATCACACGTCACTTGTAGTAAGTCAGATATTTTTCTAATATATTGGTGTCCTTGCGCATAGATTTGTAATAGCCGTTGATGCTACAGTGTATACTTCTTTTAGTTTAAATAAATCTAAAAAAGAAAGATGTCATAATCATATATTATTAGGAGTTGTCCATATCGATATGTTTCAATCAAATTAATTACTGTACACTTAGAAATAATCAAATAAACAATAGCCCCTACGTCCTCCGTTTTAATTACTCGTTAAACGGTCTGCTTTCATCAGTTCCGTGTGGCTTAATTTAAGTACTAAACGTTTAAATCTCTCGGTTAGTTGATTAAGAAGAAAAAAAAATTAAAAGCATGACGTTACCAGTGGTGGGAAAATACAAAACTATCCTTATATAGCACTCACTTGAAATAACAACTAAATAGTCCAGAACAGAAATAAAAGGTCAAATATGGTAAACGACACGCGTCAATGAATAATCATAATTAAATGACTTTCCTTAATATATATATTTTCTCGAAATCTCAGAGTAAAAATTCCAAAGCAAAAGGAAAAGCATCAATGGTGGAAGCTTGCTTGTGATTGCCAGCGACGACGACGAGTGTAACAGTGTACAATAAGTAGGAAACTTCGAGAGAGAAAGAGAGAGAGACGTGTTCGTGTGTTTCTGCGTTTTCGCTTTTTTGGCTTTCTTCGCCGCTTCCACAGAAGAATCCCAACGGCGTGAATTCGACTTTCTCCAGATCTCATTTTCCTTTTCTTCTCCACCATCCGCGCGTTAGATTCTCCAATCTGCAGGCGAATCGAGATTTCAGATCTCGTCTTCGCTTGCACGAGGTTTATCATCCAAAACAAAGATCTGATAGTGTCGGTGCCCAATTTCGCAATTCGAAACGATCCAGTTAGTCGGAAATGGAGAAAACGGAGAGCGACAAGAAACAGTCGTCGGTATCTGACGTCGGCGCATGGGGTATGAATATCGTCAGCTCCGTCGGAATCATCATGGCTAATAAACAGCTCATGTCTTCCTCCGGTTTCGGATTCAGCTTCGGTACGTCTCCCCCTTTATCTCGTCTCTCCCATTAGATCTCTCTTTACTGCGAAAAGCTTAACCTGACGCTTGCTGTTTATTTTTCCCGCAGCGACGACTCTGACGGGATTTCACTTCGCGCTCACCGCGCTTGTTGGTATGGTGTCAAACGCCACGGGACTATCGGCATCAAAGCCTATTCCTCTCTGGGAGCTTCTCTGGTTCTCGATCGTCGCTAACGTCTCCATCGCCGCCATGAACTTCAGCCTTATGCTCAACTCTGTTGGCTTCTACCAGGTAACTGGATTTTGCTTTCTTGCATTTTTTTGGCCTTAGTGGATTCGATTTGAGATCGTTGTCTTGATTCTTCTCCGTGATTTCTAGATTTCGAAATTGAGCATGATTCCGGTGGTATGCGTGTTGGAATGGATTATTCATAGCAAGCATTACTCTAAAGAAGTGAAAGCAGCTGTGATGGTTGTGGTTATTGGCGTTGGAATTTGTACAGTGACTGATGTCAAGGTTAACGCCAAAGGTTTCATTTGTGCATGCACCGCCGTTTTCTCCACATCTCTGCAGCAGATTGTAAGTGTTAACGCCGTTCCTTTTGTTTACGTTGGATCTGATTGTTCTTCTCTTGCGTTCTTGAAACACACAAGGCTCAAACTTTTCTCAGATCAGTGGTCTCTGATGGGAACCTTTTATCCCTTTGATCTCGATTTATGTTAGGCATATCAGTTTAGTACACAGATTCTCTCTGGCTTAGAGTAATCTCAACTTGATTTCTTTCCCAAATCTGAAATCAGAAGCTACGTTTGTTATCATCCATTAAATCTGGGAGACACAATTCTGTAGTGCTGGAATCCTGAACAGAGCATTTTTTTTAATCTGGAAAGTTCTTAGATACTATGGTGTGTCAAATGTTTGTCTGATAAATTTTCCGTTTGTGGTTTATGTATCAGTCGATAGGCTCTCTGCAGAAGAAGTACTCAGTAGGATCTTTTGAATTGCTGAGCAAAACAGCACCAATCCAAGCACTTTCACTCCTCATCTTTGGCCCCTTTGTTGACTATTTCTTGAGTGGCAAATTCATCACTACTTACAAGATGACTTACGGTGCCATCGTAAGTAATTCTCAGCTTCTCTCTTCCCTTATAAGATGACTCAACCTAACACTATCTCTCGCTTTGCAGTTTTGCATTCTTCTCTCCTGTGCATTAGCCGTTTTCTGTAACATAAGTCAATACCTCTGCATCGGGAGATTCTCTGCGACGTCTTTCCAAGTTCTTGGCCACATGAAAACAGTCTGCGTCCTCACACTGGGATGGCTTCTATTCGATTCCGAGATGACGTTCAAGAACATCGCCGGGATGGCCTTAGCCGTCGTCGGAATGGTGATCTATAGCTGGGCGATTGATCTAGAGAAACAGAGGAACTCGAAGTCGACGCCTCACGGGAAAAACAGTATGACCGAAGATGAGATTAAGCTACTCAAGGAAGGAATTGAGCATATCGATTTGAAAGACGTTGAGCTCGCTGAGAGCAAAGTATAAAAGTGTGTGCTGCTTTGTCAATTTCAAAATTACACGTCCAAAAACTGAATTTTTTAAAGACTATAAAAACAAGTATAAAAAAAGAAAAGTCATCTCATCACGTAATTCTTCTTGTTTCCTTCGTGTACCACCCGTTTATGTACAGAAGAAATTTAGAGCCTTTTGGGCCTTTGGAAGGCCAGTACAATCTTAAATTCTTTGTAGTACAAGGCCCATCATAAATAAATAGACAATAGTACAGAAATGTCAACTTAAGCCATGTGACTTTAATCATTTTATAGTATAAATTATCAAAACAGATCTTTTGTGACATTGTATGATTTGAATTTAATAGGCATGAGAATTCTAACAGCGACCAGTTTCCAAACCAAATGTTTCATTTTCGCTGAAACGAGCATAAAACTCTTCTGAGGAGTCAGGACATGTGATGTGTCATGTGTGTTTTAAAACACAAGAAAGTACACGTGATGTGGTTTAAAGCAATAAGTAAAGCAGGTAATTTCACTGGAGCAGTAAATAATTGTTCTTGTTAACAGATTTCTGATTCGGCGGATTCTTTACTGGAGTTAAGTTAAAAAAAAATAACAATCAACACAGCAAAACCCCTTGTGTTTCACATAGGATTTTTTAAGCCTCCTGGAGCTGACACCTCAGCAAAAACCATCAGCCAATCAGAACATTTCAAATAATACCAGTCATCTTTTTAAAATAAAAAATTAAACACGTCAGACTTTCTCTAAAACACAAAACTTCCATCTCTCTCGCTCTCGCTTTGTAATTCTCCGCAGCTGCAACATTGATCTCCATCCAAATCTCAAATTCGATCTCAGTCTCATTCTCAACATTTGTAATTCTCCTCGCCTGAAATCTCAAACTCGATCCCAATCCCAATCTCAATCTGAATTTCGATGCCAACCTTTCTAAGTCTCTTGACCTACATCTGCAATATTAGTTTAGAAACATAGTTTTCCAAATTCGATCTGAATGAAAAATAACTAGATATAAATTTTGATATGCAGACCCAAACTGATGACCAACATATACATGTACAATAACAGGCTCGGGGTTTGTAAATTTTGATGATGGCATGAGATGAACTGAAAAGAGCAACTATCAAGTCTAATGAAGACTTAGGGACATCTATACATGTAGAAACAAATTGCCGACAAAGATCTAGATGACTCGATCTGGTTTAATTGATCTGATCCACAACACATACTTTCATCTGTAGCTCATTTTTATCCGGCAACAGCACAAAAACAAAATTTCATAAGATAAGCTACTCAAATCACAAATTCTGAAAACTCACAAGTAATCTCCATAACAAAAGAAAAAAAAAAAACAATAACTAATTTCCAAGATAAAATCTACAAAGAGAAGTCAATTAGCAAGTCACACATTACATATCTTCCCATCTTCTTCTACTATAGCTAACGATAAAATCAAATTAGAAAACCCAAAGATTATTAAGTCACTCGAAACAGATCAAGGATGGATCAAACTCGAAGAGTGTTGAAACTAATATGTGATATCCGATACAAATTGAGCTGCGGAACAAGAAACTCTCAGTCTCACCTTTCTCTCAGCCGCGAAAGCAAAAACAAGAAGAAAGCAATAAAGAACTCGAGTGACTGTTTATCCTAAGTTCAGCTAACGATGCGTGATACGTACTCTGAGGACCATAATCAATTAGGCAATTCACTAACACCATATCCTCTCAAAAGCAGAGAAGCTAATAGGAGAAGACGAGTGATAATGTTTGAATTTTGTGGCTCCTTTGTTTCTACTAAAGAGTCATAATGGAATCAGTTTGTAATTGATGTAATATCTCTGAGGGATCATATGATTTCACGTTAGTACAATCTTTCATGAGTTTTTCTAAAAGTATATATCGAAAGATTACCTTTACCATTCTTGAATGCTCCGTTCCTTGAGCTTTTTTCCCAAACACAACCATCTTCCACATTGATACAAAGTCAGAGAGACGAATTAGAGATATATACATCTTTGATTAAGCTTTAAATTATAAGAATAATCATATTATAAGGACAGGTCTTCTTCTCTTATATCAATGAACTTGATGAGTTTAGATTCTGAGAAACCCAGCGAACTTTAATTGCAAAAGCAAAAGAAAAGAAGAAAAGTCAAAACTTGTGAATGAAAATCAAAACCCTGCATCAACAAACATCCAAAAATTTATGAATCTACTATATGAAAGACGAAGGAGGACTCATTGCAATTTGCATGCATTCCAGAAGAAAAAAGAAAAAAAAAAACACACAGAAAAATGGACAGATTCAATATCTTCAAATCGAGAGAGAGAGAGAGAGAAAGGCAGTTGAGGAAAGAGAGAGAGGTAAGGGATGGGGAGAGAGCTCTGAGAGCTGTGGAGGAGATGGAGAGATCGGAGGAGCAATTGATGAAGCAGTTGGAGGTGACGAGGCAAAATGTTGAGCCGGCGTCGCAGGTTACGACGGCGGTGGGGCGGATTTGGACGGAAGGTGGTTGCAGGGATCTTTGACGGTGGGGATGTTGAGAGATTCGAGGACTTTGAGCTGTTTTGGGTCTAATGGGGATGAGGAAGTGCGAGGGATGGGAGAGGTGCGAGGAGTGGGAGTGGTGCGAGGAACGGGAGATATGGTTGGAGAAGGAGTCGGAGAGAGGGAAAGAGCGGCGAAGATAGTGGCTGGGAGGAGATGGAGAAGGAGGAGTAACGGTAACGACGGTGACGGAAGTTTCATTGAGAGAGAGAAGGAACTAGGAAGTGTCAAAAAGTGAAAGAAAATAAGAAGAAGAGAAATAGAGAAATATTGAATTTTTCGAAAATGGCTCATGGGACTGGGCATAAAAACTCGGAACCGAAAAATCTGTAATTTAAAACACGAAAAAAGGACAAAAAGAACCGCGGCATAGCGCGGAGTAAATTGTGCATGGTTAAAGAAGGAGAGGATGAAAGGAGGTCCCACTAGTATGAAACCAGACCCCAAAAAAGATCCAAATCCTACAACTAGGTACCATACTATTACTAGGCCCTCTTTTTCCTCTGCTTTAATGTCTTTATTGGAACCCTCAAAACCTATAGACAATTCATAAAGATCAATACAAAATTTTCGGGAAAAGAATCACTTTTGCTTTTTTACATCCCCTCAGTTGCCAAAATATGACCAATAATATTAAGAAATTAATAAAAAAGAATTATACATAATCAACGAATTTTATTATTTGTCAATTTCCTCTTCAATTTGTTTAGATAAAATATTTCTAAATCAATGCTTTGTTTTTCAACTATCAAAGCCGAGGAAATCACAACAATCTTGTTGTTCTGATAAGTATATGCATTTATTAACTTGAATTGGTCGCTTGACTTAGCAGTTACACTGATTTTGGACGTGTTTTTGGACCAAACCAAAAAGAAAATATAAATTTGACTTTTACATGTTCCTTAACCCTTATTAGTAAACGTCCTTCACGTGCACAGGGAATCATCTTTTTAAATGGTTTACATGTCTAATTCACCCATATTTATAACCGACTTAAGTGCAAGTGCATTGATAATACACCTTGAAATTTCCCAAAACATTTCCAAAAAATGAGTATGAAATAAATTCTCAGAACCACATAAACATTTTCTTTGTTTTTGCTATTTTCTTCAAAGATATTTACCATTAGGAGAGATTTTCTTTCCTTTTATCTTTTCTTCTTTTTTCTATTTATTTCTTCTTGAGCTTTTGTGTGTGTGTGGCTTTTTTTTGGTTTTATCTTCCACTTTCTTTCTGGGTCAGTCACATTCCTGATTAAAAATAGAAATGCTTTTCTTTCGTAAGGATCATCTTTTCATGCCGATTGCAGCAGTGCAGATTTCCATTTTTACTCTTCCCTTCTAAAAATTTATCTCCCCTCTCCAGTGAATTTTTTTTTATCAACTTTGTCTTTCCCAAAATCTCTTTAATCTTTTTTCCCCTTTTTCTTTTTCTTTAACTTTTCTCCTTCTTTTCTCTGGGTTACTTCTGGATCGTATCAGTAAGCTGGAAGAGAAATTGTGAGAAAGAAAGAAAATGGAGAAAACCCAGATGGTTATTATTACGTCTTTGACCTGAAAAACCTTACACAGAATAAACGCAGTGATTTCCTGACGAACAGACACCTAAAATGGGCTCAGAGCAGCATAGATTTCCTCAGCATGAACAGGTTTTCTGTTAAATTCTTTTACTTTCTCACTATTTCCTTTTGAATTCGAGCTCGTGTGGTTTAAGTTTTCTCACTCTCAAGTCCAAGTTTTTACAGATTTTGAAGCTTTTTTTGTTTTTGGTAAAGTTTGTGTTTTTTTTTTTTTTTTTTGCTTCTTAGATCTGAGTATCTGACTATTCGTCTCTGTTCACACTAGTCTATTTTTTACACTTGATCTAGCAATGTTCGTTTGGGTTTATGTTAAAGTCTCCAACTTTGATCACTCTGTTGTTTGAAAAACGTTACTGGACTCACGTAAGCAGATTGATAGACATTAGGCAAACCCTGTAATTATGATGATTGATTTGATTAGATAATCAAGGACAAATCCCACTAATCATGGACAGTTCCTCTGTGAATTCAAAAAAGTTGTCATTTTTTTCTAGAAATTGACCAGTGAATTAGATAAAAATCCAAGCTTTAAGTGTTTTTGATCTAGATTCCATGCGTGTAAGCTTCAAAGGTTGCCGCTTTTTTGTTCTCATAGAAGCATACTTTAGATCTTTTGGCAACTATCTTCTTGCTTTCAAGATCTCTTTTACAAATGTTTCAGCTCCATTTGTTCTGTGTGTCCTTTTTGCAGAGGAAAAGTTGGGGAGGATGTTTAGGAGTGTTCTCATGTTTCAAGTCTCAAAAAGGAGGAAAACGAATTGTACCTGCGTCTAGGATTCCTGAAGGAGGCAATGTCTCAGCTTCACAACCTAATGGAGCTCATCATCATCAAGCTGGTGTTTTAACTAACCAAGCTAATGGAGGAATCAATCCATCTCTTTTGGCTCCACCATCTTCTCCTGCTTCCTTCACCAATTCAGCTCTTCCTTCAACCGCTCAGTCACCAAACAACTGCTACTTATCTCTGGCTGCAAACTCACCTGGAGGTCCTTCATCTAGCATGTACGCCACTGGACCATATGCTCATGAAACTCAGCTGGTCTCGCCGCCTGTGTTCTCTACATTCACCACCGAGCCATCAACTGCTCCTTTCACTCCTCCTCCAGAGCTTGCTCATCTGACTACTCCTTCCTCACCTGATGTGCCTTACGCTCGTTTCTTGACTTCATCCATGAACTCTGGCAAGAGTCATTTTCCAAACGATCTTCAGTCTACATACTCTCTTTACCCCGGAAGTCCAGCTAGCTCTCTTAGATCACCGATCTCTCGGGCTTCAGGAGACGGTTTACTCTCGCCTCAAAACGGTGGTTATGACACAAACGGTGCCTCCACGCCTCTGCAGGAGTCAAACTTCTTCTGTCCTGCAACATTCGCCAAGTTTTACCTCGATCACGACCCTTCGGTTCCTCAAAACGGTGGAAGATTGAGTGTGTCCAAGGACTCAGATGGATATGGAAATGGCAGCCAGAATCGACAGACGAGAAGTCCTAAGCAAGACATGGAGGAGTTAGAAGCTTACAGAGCTTCCTTTGGTTTCAGTGCAGATGAAATCATCACAACTAGTCAGTACGTAGAGATCACTGATGTGATGGATGATTCTTTACGCACTGCGTCGGCTGCTTACTCGCCAAGCGATGGACAAAAGCTGCTTAGAAGAGAAGCGAATCTGCTGAGTCAAACAAGCTCCAAATCAGAAACTGATCTTGATTCACAAGTTGTAGACTTTCACTCACCAAAAGGATCATCAAATGGCTACAAAGGTGAGTGTTTTTCCATATGAATCCTAATCATCATTATCATGAGTTGTTTCACACTGTGTGCTAATTGTGACATTATCTTAGATCACAAACCAAGAAAACACAGGATCCATGCAGATGAAGAGGCTCTGTTATCAAGAGTGGGATCTGTGAAAGGAAACAGAAGCTATCCTGCAGGTTTCTCAAGCTCTGATGCAGAGATTGAATACAGAAGAGGAAGAAGCTTAAGAGAAGGCAGAGAGAACAGACACAGGATAGGCTGATTCAAGACAAGTACAAAAGCCAGCTCCGTTCTTGTAAGATCTTCCAAAGTATTATGAATATGATCTTTGTGATGCTAACTCTTGAGATAATAATCTAGTTTTTTTTTTTTTAAGTATATATAGATATATAAGTATATGTTACAGATGGTTTTTTAGTAGAATGGTGTGATATATAAGCAAGCAATGGTGAAAAAAAAAAAAAAGAATGGCTTTTTTTTTTTTAGTTCGTCATGGCTTTTTTTGTAAGAACCATCTTTTATCTAATTGCAGCAATCTTTCCTCTTATCTTTTTTATGCATTGTTAAGATGGTAAAAGTGGAACTTTTGAATGGTTGGTTACCAACTTACTTACCATTAAGTATCGTCTCACAAGGCTTAGAAAAATTCTTGATTTGATAACTTAAAAAACACTCAAGAATAATGAAGATTTATTAAATTTCTGATGAGTTTCTTGTTTCTGGAATGTTGCTGGACCGGGTCAACAGTTATGGGCCGATTTAGATATTGGATTGTCGGCGTTGTTTACGTTGCGTCACCTCGTTTAAGTTATTTAATCTGTCCATTTAATTACGCAACCATTACCTTAAATACTCTGGTCCGTGACCGTTTTTTAACCGTTAACCACTAAATTAGAGAAAAACACAAACCCGTTAACCGTAACTCCATAACCATTGGCGCCTGTTCCTATGTGCATAGTCATAGTGTAAACGAGTGCCTCGGTCTGCGGGAAATCAATTTATTTTCTCAACCAATCATATCTATACACGTAGTCAACGAAATGTTTATCTTTCTACTTTTTTTTTGTTTTTGTTTTCTTTAATAAGACGAAAGAAGTGAAGCTTCCTAGCGCCCACCAATATCAATCTCGTGTTGCTTGCAAGTGTCAAAAACTAGTGGCCGGTCTTCATTATTTATTATTTTCCCAAAAATACCACTTTTTCTTAGCCTAATCCAATTAATGAGGAAGAAAAAGCGTGTTTTATACAAGAACTTTAGACCTATAATAAATACCAAAATAAAAACATGAAAATATCAAAACACTAATCTCCCACGTCTGATACACTCTTATCTTTTATATATCTACAAGTCTCCATTCCTTTACCACAACTTGACACACTCCTCCTATATATAAACGGGCATACAAACCTTTATTTTCTCATTCACTTTCCAATTCAAACACTAAACAACAACAACAAGACAAAAACTACAAATCTTTTCTTATTCATTTTTCTCTCATGAAGAGTAGTACTCAACCTCAACCTCAATCATCATTCACGAAATTCTGCAAGAAACTCTCACCGGAGAGGAAAGATTCATCCGCAGCAGAGAGACAACATGAGAACAATGGTGAGGATGACAAGAACAGAGACTTAGAGGCTGTTTTTGCTTACATGGACGCAAACAGAGACGGTAGAATCTCACCTGTTGAGCTTAAAAAGAGTTTCGAGACATTGGGAGAGCAACTCTCTGACGAAGAAGCCGAAGCTGCGGTTAGATTGTCTGATACGGACGGAGATGGGATGTTGGATTTTCAAGAATTTGCTCAGCTGATCAAAGGAGATGATAAATTTACAGAGGAAGAGAAGAAGATGGAGCTCAAGGAAGCGTTTAGGATGTATATAGCTGAAGGTGAAGAGTGTATAACACCGAGAAGCTTGAAGATGATGCTGAAGAAGCTTGGTGAGTCAAGAACGACTGATGATTGCAAAGTTATGATTCGTGCTTTTGATCTTAATGCTGATGGAGTTTTAAGCTTTGATGAGTTTGCGCTTATGATGCGTTAAATGCATATCTTCTTCTCTCCACTGTTCTTGTAGCTTCTTCTTTATTTCTTGTTTCTTCTGTTTTGATTGGTGTATATAATATAATCAATAGCTTGTGAGGCAATAAACACGATTTTTTTTTTTTGATTAATGTTGTTAAAAGTTATAACTCGGTTATCTTATTCAAAAGGAGAGATTACGTAATGTAATAATAACAGAGGATTTAACAGGAAGAGTCTATTGAGGTTTTGACCATGTCATGTTCTTTCTTGAAGCACACATTTCAAGACAAAAATCTGAGCTTGTGGAATCAGTGATATGAAAACTAGATTCAAAATGAGGCCTTTTAGTCATATCTTCACATAACGGTAACGATTGAGGAAACTTAATCCTGATTACTAAATTTTAATTTGAAGAAAAAGCGTGTTTTAAATGTGACATGAAAGGCTGTAATCTTTCTTTAACTAGATGAGATCTAAAAGACTAATAATACTAATTCTTCTAGATCTCAAGACTAATAATATTTGTTTTCTTCTAGATCTAATGACTAATCTTGAATCTCCCACGTTTGATTCGTTTCAGTTTCCTTTATTTTAACAAGTCCCATTTCTATTCTCGAAACTTGAATCACCCTATATATACACACAAACCCTTTAAACATTTTTCTCATTCAATTCCTAAATCAAAAGAAAACTTGTAGCAAACCCTCTAAATTTCTTTGTCCTAAACTCCTAATGAAGACTACTCAACGTCAGTTATCTTCATCTTTCATGAAGCTCTGCGAGCGACTGTCCTCAGACAAGAACAGAGACTTAGAGGCTGTCTTTGCATACATGGATGCAAACAGAGACGGTAGAATCTCTGCGGAGGAGCTCAAGAAGAGTTTCACGAAATTAGGAGAGCAACTGTCTGACGAAGAAGCCGAAGCTGCGGTTAAACTGTCTGATATAGACGGAGATGGGATGTTGGATTTTGAGGAGTTTGCTCAGCTGATCAAAGGGAACGACGAATTTACAGAGGAAGAGAAGAAGAGCAAGATCATGGAAGCTTTTAGAATGTATATCGCTGAAGGAGAAGATTGCATTACTCCGAGAAGCTTGAAGATGATGCTAACGAAGCTTGGGGTGTCGAGAACGACTGATGATTGTGTAGTCATGATCAATGCTTTTGATCTTAACTCTGATGGAGTTTTAAGCTTTGATGAGTTTGTGCTCATGATGCTTTAAAGAATCAGCCCCTCCAATGCTTTCATTGTTGTTGTGGCTTTGTTATTTCGTCTTTGTGTATTTATGTTTGATTCCTGTTAATATGGGTTTGCAAGCAATTAACAAGTCTGTTATTTGTAAATCTCATATGCAAATCTAGAAAGAGACATGTTTAAGAATCTGATATATCAAAAATCATAAACTGCATGTTGTCTTGATGTACATAAATCCTATTCTATTATGTTTCTATTTGATGTTACAAAAAAAAAACTATAAGACATTTGGAAAGAAACAGAACACGAACTGCTCTGTTTTGCTCTGTTCTGCTCTATTTTGGGATTCGATTTCGATTTTTGGTTCTCAGCTAATGGTTATGGGATGTTGAACAAGCTTAGGCAAAACGTTCCAATATCTCAAACAAGAAGGGTTAGTGTGAATCGCTCTAAGCACCCATTTCTCAGGGGATTGACAGGTTTCAATCCCTGAAGCGGCTTCGGGTCTGTCTTCTGAATGTCTTGCAAGTATATGCATCTGGAAGTAAACCTCTGCAGGTCTCATCTCTGTCCAAAGATTAAAAAACATTTTCCGTCTGTAAACAAAGTAAGGCGAAGAAAGAAAAAACAGATAGAAGAGAGTCACACAGTACCTGGTGGCCAGCAGAACCAGTCAAGACGAAGATTCTTCTCCCATTTCTCTTTAGAGCCAAGACTTCCATGTGCTTGAGCTAATAACGTATACACGATAGGCAGAGGAAACAAGGAATTCGCTTGAACTTTGCTAAGACTCTGTACGGCTCGAGAGAGGAACTGTGAGTCGTTATACTGTCTAGCTAGCTCCATACAGACAGCACCATGGCAGAGAAGTAGAGAGCTCTCTGAATTACCCAATGAACTAGCTTGCGCAAGGAACTCCTCTGCTGAGAAAAAGTCTTCTTTCCCGGTAGAAACTAAGCCAAGAGCTAAACTGTGTACAGCCATCCACTCTTTCCATGAATTCTTCTTTTGGCTCGAGCATTCTTGTAGGCTCATCTCTAAGAGGTTAGCATCAGCTTCCAGATCAAACTGAGATTCTATGAGCTTCAGGCAAATCCAAATAATATTTGAGTCGGTCTTGAGCTCCAAACACGCTCTGTATTCCTCTTGCATGTTTCTGGTGCTCCCTTTTGCTGCATAGGCACGGCAAAGTTGCAAATGTGCTAGAAAGAGGTAGCTACGTGGAAGCGAAAGGGAAGAAGCCTTTCGAGCGTGCTCAATGGAGTCGGCTATATTTCCCTTCTGCAAACTTATCTCAGAAGCACAAAGCAGAAGCTGGAACTTTTGATATTCGCCTTCCTTCGAACATGTCTCATCAGCGAGTGCCACAGAGATTAGACGCTCAATAACACTACAAAGCTGGCGAGGAAATCTCTGCTCACGGGCCTTCTGCATGAGATTCAGAACAAGCAAGTATCTTACACCGCTGTTCCAAGGTTCTTGATGCAAGAATCTGCGTATTGGAAAACAATCAAGTTGTAGATGAAAAAGAACCAGAAACCACTTTGAGAGATTCAAATTCTGAAAATGCTAAACTGATGTAGAAAGATTCTCAAATACCTTTGCAGTTCCACAACAACAACAGGAGCATTCAAACACTGGCAATGGCATGTCGGAAATGAGAACCTTGGAGCCGTATTGCCAATTACATTGCAAGTAACAGATCCTCCACCAAGGACCTCCAATGCAGACTTCAGACCTTCCTTGTTTGCACACTCAGAGACATTTATGATACAACATCTAGTAGCAGTATAGGCATCTTTCGTTGCTTCACCAGCTAACAGTATATATCCAAGCAAGTTCCTAGTTCCAACAAATTATATATCCGAGTTATGATCACAATAACAGCATATCATTACACAATTTAAACTTGGTACACTTGATCGAACCCCACCTTAACAAATTACTATGAGGATACATATGAAGAGCTTTTCTGAGGTGGGCAATCCCCTTCTCCGATCCAAGGACATCTCCTTCTCCAGTTTTCAGCTGCAATATCCAGAGTGGCGTCATTTTAATTCAGAATTTAAAAATCAAAACAAAGGGGATGACATGATAGCTGAGATCATAAGGCTCACCAATTTGCTGAGCGCTATCAAATAGTGCATTGCTACTATGTCTTCTTGTGATGTTATATAGCTACGAGTGCTCGCAACAATGGACTGAAGTCTATCACTCTGATCAAGAGAATGGATGGCAGATACTATAAAGCTGATTTTAGAACTATGGAAGAAATCTTTTGGCATTTTCTGGATGCTGGTGATAGCAGAATCTAACCCAGATATACAGTAAAGCAGACTACAGATGAAGCTGATTGTGAAGGCTACTGAAGTTTTTTCCATCGTAGAAATCCTTCCAGCCAGATCTCGAACCACAGAGAGAGCCGAATCATTCTCACCAATCTTCCACAGAGAGAAAGCATATATTTGCAAACCTCCGGCATCAAGCAAACCTTTTGGAAAATTTAACTAGATGTTATTAACAGTTGCAAGAAAACCCAGCATTCAAACTGGGGGATGAAGTCCAAGTACAAACCTTTTGACTTCAAATTTGCGCATTCCATGACAGCTTCTTTGAACCGTCCTGCCTGCAAAAATACTTCAAATGAGTACTATGATTACATTTCTATTGACTACTAAACTGAATTTGAACTCATCCCATAGGGTGGAGATCATACCTTGCTGAGTGACCTGACCAAGTTAATAGATATTTTTCCAGCGTGAGATTTCACCGAATTTTCGGGGTAGACACTCATTGCAGCTAATGCTAGCCTGTACGAAGCAATGGCCGTCTGATAATTACATCTTGCCTCGCAGACTAGCCCGTGGAGATTATGGGATTCAGGGTAATCAGGGGTGCGCTGCACCGCCTGCTCAATGCAAGCAAAAATCTGCATCACAGTTTCAGGAAGTGGGATTACTTAAAAGCTCATTCCGATATAAAAGCCTATGCAAATATTAGAGAATATTTACGTGTTCATACCTGCGGAGATGAAATATCTCCCTGCAGCAAAGCAAGCCATGCCAAACCAACCTGGTACTCCGCAAGCTGGACAGAAGATATCATCACGCGTTAATTAAAGCCATCACGCATACATGTAAGTAAACCACAGTTAAAGCAGCACTTACAGGTGATATCTGTGCAGCTCGTAAACAACTCTCAAAAGCCTCATCTGATATCGACTCCCTGAGGTTTTTCATTAGTCAATGGGGGCAATAATTTAGGTTCAAAAACATGAGAATTCTTTTTCACATAAGAAGTATTTACCTAGCATAAGTATCAGCTGAGCCGGCCCAAGGTAGTGCAAGTGTAGGATCTATGCTTCTAGCACAATCAAAAGCCTGCTTTGCCAATTTCATTTCATCCGATTCCCTGAAGATCTGTTTAATGCAACCAAGATTACAACCTCATGAGGGAAACCGTAACTGAAATGTTAACATGAGCTATAGTTTACATTGATAAAGCCAGAAAGACAAAAATGTTACCTGGCCCATAAAAGCCCAAGCAACGGCTAAAGATACATCCAAATGCAACGCCCGGATCAAAGCATGTAGTTTCAAAGCACTATTATCAGACATACAACCCAAAGCAACCCAGAATTCCGAGTTGTCGCATTCCAGCAATAACGCTCCCAGCGCCATCTTTTCTGGTAACTTCCTGATAGAATTGTAGATTATCACAAGGGTGCGCATCAAAAACTAAGAAAATGCCAAATAACGCTAAGTATAATCTTACCAAGAACTTGCAGTTTCAGAGTCATCGCTCAAACTTGAAACGAGATCACAAGTTGTGGCTATGTCAGTATATATATTGGCTTGCCAAGGGGCTAGATGTAAAGCTCGCTGGTAAGAAGCTTTCGCTGACAATGCAGCTGAGTAACAAATACTTCTCCAAGAAAGGATTGAATCATTGAATATCTTTAAACTGAATTCTGAGTTTTCAGTTCCACCAGACCATGGGAAGCATCTTGCATATGTAAGCTGCTCAAAGAAACAAACATTAGATAACAAAAGAGCTAAACGTAAAATACAAAGGCAGACCTCAGTACCTGAATATCTCCATGCAATTTCCATATACAAGACATATTGCTGGCCAGCTCAGTGCTTGCTTCTGCAGCTTTACGAGCATCCTACAGTGGATTCGCATTAAATTTCCTCTTAGGTGTATACTCAATATGAATTAGAGGAGAACAAAATCAGATAAGCTTATTATTACTAACCTCCAACAAAGAAGCTGCCCATCCAAATGCGCCCAAATTTATGCATTCCTTTGACCAACTAAGCAATCCAGAAGCAAGGCCATAGAGCACAGAAACATTCTGAGGTGAAATCTTCAGCGCTTGCTCAAAGAGTTCCACACCCTATACAAATACTATATGAGACTTCCGAGCCACACAAACAAACTTTCCCAAAGAGGTCATTCTGAGCAGACAAGGATAGAAAGATTACCTTTCTATATGAACCAAGCATCAAAAAAATGTTTGCACTCTCCACTAATGCAAAAATTTTGGTCTCAACTAATTCAATGGCACGTCCATACGCCTAATAAAATACCACGACGGAATCAACAACAAACCCAAACCACTTCGAGAAACTTGTAAAAGTACAAAAAGGAAGCAGCGTCTTTTACCTTGATAGCAGCAGTAAACATTCCAAGTCGCTGGTAAGCCAGGCCTAGAGCCTGCAATCACAGACAAACAAAAAAAAAAAAGATTCTTGTCAAATTCGCCATCATACTATTAACAGTGTAACGTAATGATAATAAACAGAGGAAGAAGAGAGGAAAGGACAATTACTTCCCACAAGTCAGACATTGTAGGATAACCTCTAATTGCATGTTGAAGACTCTGAACAGCTTCTGACCACTTCTTCTGATGAAGCTGTGATAAGAGCCACGGCCATAGATTAGCAAGCAAGATGATAAGAGATTACAATAACGGAGGAGGACACTGAACAACCTGAATGTAGCCTAATCTGCAGAAGGCCCAGAAAGCCTTGGGAGATTTCTCAGAAGCGTCACGGCAAACCGCAATTTCCAAGATCTCTTTCCCTTGTCTGTCAAACAAATCGCACAGAGCTTCGCCGGATTCAGAATCATTAGGGCTTAGCAGCACTGCTCTCTGGTAACACTTGGCAGCTCGATTGAGATCGAGCGTCACGCGTAAGTAGTAATGCCCCAAATACTTGAACGCCGCCGCATTATTCGGGTTTAACTTCGCCGACAACACAAAATGCTCCGCCGCTTTCTCGGAATCTCCACCGTTATCCCACAGATATAAACCCTGAATCACACATTTAAAGTTCGAATTTTTCTTTTCATGAGCAGATGATATCAAGAGAAACCCATAGGAAAAGTAATTCAATAATCGTCGAGAAACAAAATTACGAGTTCGAATTGCCGAGAAGGATCGTCTGGATTCGCCTCCACGGACTTCTCCAGTTGCTCCAGGTCCATCTCTTACCGTCTTCTTCCTTCGGAAATTTTTTTTATTGGAAAAGATGGCGCAAATTTAGACGGGAAAAGTCCACGAATTCGAAAGTTTCGAGACTAGAAGAGATTGATTTCAATCTGAAGTTAAAAGAAGACTGATTAATCATGTGAATTGCTTGTTTCTTTGTTTACTCTTATCTCTCTAATCAACCAAAAAACCTAACTTCTCGTCTCACCGGAAAACACAATCTCACAAACCAAGGCACGAAGGTTAGCAAATTTTGTTCAGACCCTTGTACTATTATCAAAATCAAAATTAGGTCCTCTATTGTATTTCACTATTAATATAACCCTGAAAAATGGAAATATTTTCAGGCCCATAATCAATCTGACAATATTATTTAAGGCCCAAGAATCTACGCTGTACACGATTTAAAACCAAAATTAGTTTACGGATTAATTAATCTGGTAATACGATTATGTAAATATAAAAAAGTTTTATTTTCTTCAAACACAACTAGTTTTACTGTTTCTCACTTGAAAAAAAAAAAAAAACTCTTGCTTTACACCAGTCTGAAAAAACAAAACTGAACTTAAAACTAATTGTCCAATTATAATTTAAATTATTTAATCACATAAGGAGGCAAATAAAACAAAACTTCACGTCTTATTTCTTCCTCCGACCAATTCTCCGGCTATAACATACCGGAAACTCAAATTTTCCGGTAACCATTCAAAATTCTTACTCTTCTTTTCCTTTAAACATTTATCAGCAATCCGCCTCGCATCCTCTGGTAAACACTCGGCTGTTGTTTCCATGAGCTTAGACACATCCATTGACATGTCTTTAACATAATGTTGAAAGATCTTTGGCAACAAAATCTTTGTCCCTTTGTGAACACGCACATTACTTCTTATAAACTCTTTTTTCGCTTGTCTTAGATCCCTGAAAATTCTATCCGCGGTGTAAACACGAACCTAACAATAACAAGTAATAATACCATTAGTTTCATATCCAAGAGTATAGACTGAATATATATCATTGGTTTCTGATAGTTACCGTAGGATCTGTGAATGCTCCTGAAGAAATCGCGAAATGAGCTAAAGCCTCAGGGTATTCCAGTGCGTAGATGTGTCTCACATTGCAAGTTTTCGACTTTCTTGAAGGCGAAAACAGCGTCTGGAGTAACTGTAAAATGTAAATTACACGTTTAATTACTATGTGGTGAAAGTGAGTTAAAAGTAAAAGTGAAGCAAAAAAAATGAATTGGCATACAGGAGATGGTGATGAGTAATGAGGTCTGATTCCTAAGATTGAGCTTTGGATGATGAAAGGGTTTATGCGATAGCCTCCAACATCATAAGCAGCCTGAGTTTATATAATTAAATAAAAATGTTGAAGACTAATTAAAAACATCAAATAAATGTTGTTATATGTTTATATATGTTTAAGACTTGAAACCTTTAAAACAGAAGTGTTTCTTGCGCGGTTGTGAGTCCCATAAGCTAAGTATGCCTGAAATGTGAAAAGATAACATTAACAAAGAAAGATAAAGAAACTAAAATTAAAAGATTTTCAGAGCTTGTTTGTAATTACTTACATGCATGGCAAGAGCATTGTGAATGTTAATCCAAAACGCAAGCTTTTCTTCGCGTTTCATTCTACTCGGATCAACTTTTTCAAGATTTTGAACCAATGATCTGCAAGAACACCAAATTGTTCGTGATATCATAATACCAATAAAGATCAATTAATATAGTGGATTTTTGGGAATTTACCTGAAGTTTTGCAGCATAAGAGCAGCGTAACTAAAACTACCATCATCTAGATGTACTCTAAGAGCCTCTATTACAACAACTCCACAAGGCAAGACATTGCCTTGATCTTGACACTGATTCAGCGACTGATCCTCACTAGCGCAATGCTGGCTCCATTTATCGTCGTAATTGGATTTGGAAGAGAAAACAGAGGAGGAATTTGAGATTGTGGAAACCGGAGAAGCAGAGAAGCAAGTGGAGTTCCTACTTGTTGAGCTTCTTGAAAGCGTGCAATATACAGAAGATATGCATCTCATGATATCTTCAGAAAGTTTATTCGGGTTTATAAAGTTTTGATCATCAACTACATGAGATGATCCTAGAAGCTCTCCAAGACTGTGGTTACCAGAAATTTCTCTAGTCCCTTCCTGAAAAAGAAAAAAAAGAAACATAAAAAGTCAGTTTTTTTTTTTTAACTGGTTTCTTAAAAACTTTGATTAAAGATTATTCTGCTTTAATTACCCTAGAAGATAAGGCTTTTAAGCTAGTATTGAAACTCCGAGGATACGAGATTGCTTTTTGGTAAGCTTGATAATGTTTTGGAAGAGTTAGTGATGATGGTGAAGTAGTCACTGAACGAGGTAAGGTTGTTGGAGAGAGATTAGAGTAGGAAGAAATTTGCTGTTCGAAAGATTTTCTGTATAGAGATAATAAATATCTTTCCATGTGAAGAATCTCTAACTCGATTGAAGCAATCTCCTTCTTCAAGTCTTCTGAAGACTGTAAAAAAAAAAAAAAAAAAACAAGATTATTTAGACATATCAAAACAAGAAAGTATTAGAATCAAGAATTTGATTATTGAATTATACCAACCTTTGAGATCAGGCAGACCTTGGAATTTTTGTGGGTTATTAAAGTCTTCTCAATTGGTAAAATCTGACATTTGAGGGAAATTAAAACACAGAAGAGGAATGAGTTTTCTTCATGAAAATTGCATCAACCCATATAAATCCACAAGAAAAAGCAGAGTTTTTTCAAATCCTTTAACAAATACAAAAGCAGAGATTTTTCTTTTTGGTTTTTTAACAGTAAAGCATTTTTAGAAACTTTTTGCTTTTTCTGGAAAGAAAAGAAAAACAAATAAAGTTGAGATGATTTCGGAACAGTACAAGTTTGTTGTCGGAGGAGAAACTTGGAGGTGGCACATCAATCACACTCTGCAAAACCATGTTCTCTCTATTCCTACAAGAAAGAACGAACAAAGAAAAAACTTTGATTCGCAGATTCACTGATTTCAGCGAAGAATATAATGCAGATACAAAATACAGTCTCTTTTTTTTTTTTGTTAAAGAAATTACAGTCTCTTACGCAATTGAAATCAATTACCTCGGAGAAGAAGAGGAAGAAGAAGAAGAAGAAGTGGAAGAAGCAGAAGAACATGAAGAGAAAGATGAAGCACAATTCATAAGAGCCATCATTTTCTCGCTCTTTGAAAGCTGCCTACAAGAATCTTAGTCGGAACGTCAAGATCATGTTTCTAGAGAAAAGCAAAGCTCCAGCCTTTTTGCTTGTACTATATACTTATGTGACTTCAAGACCTGAAAAGGGAACGCCTTTGTAACTTTCCGGGAAGATTAGCTAGAAAAATAAGAAGTGATGCCGACATTTTTTTGCCCGGAAATTCAGGTTTTTACTCCACGCTCTTTAGGTAAGATCTGAATTATATTTATTGGTATATACTACTATTTTATGTCCTCTGTTTTCATATTAATGGCATAGGTTTTTTTCTTGCAGTGTGATTACATTTGTTGATAGTCCGTTTGCATGTCTAAAATCATTTATACATTCATAAATTAGACCTACAAAATATTAAAATGCGATTAAAAAAAAAATATTCACTAATTATAAAACGAATAATAAAAATACATATGCGACTGAAAGATCATGAAATTAAGAAATATTATATGGTATGGCATGTTGCTATATGATGGTGAAGTTTGTACTGATTTGGTGGATAGTGGCATAACATTAGAAAGGTTTTATATCATCATTCTAAACGATGAGTTGCAGATATTTGAAATTGTGAGAGGTTTAGTGGAATTTACTGGACTAATAAAGTATTAATTAACTAGAACCGGGTTGGCAAAAAAAAGTATTACTCCCTCTGTTTCATATTACTTGTCATTTGTGCGAACCGAATTTGCACAATGGTTCTTGGTTCGCTTTCGCNTAAACTTTCCTTTTCTGCTCGCACCACTTTCCTTTCCTGCTCGCGCCGCCTTCAATTAAGGCTAATCTTCAGTCGTGGGCTTTCTTCAGTGGGCCTTGGCTCGGGTTGCTTTACTGGACGTTAGCTCGGCCCACCGAGATAAGCGGGTTGGCTTATTAAGATAAATCGTCGGTTCGGTCCGGTTTGGTTTGGTCCGGCCTGACCTTTTTTCATCATTTGCCTACTCCAAATGGCGGTGTCTAGGGGAGGAATCCGACCCCAACATCATTCTGGCAAATTGTATATGGACAATATATAGATGTATCAGGTTCAAAAACACATCTAGATACATTTAAATATATTGCAAATAAAAAATGTCAGAATGGGAGTATGTAACTAGCTAGAACCGTAAAGAGGATTCAACATTGTTTTTTCTTTCTGTCAAATAATTACTAGATTCTGTAAATTAGTGTTTCCATAACAAGGAGTTCGTAAAATATAGATATTCAAGAAGAATAAAAAGTTAGAACAATGCAGTTAATGACTTTGAGCTAATAAGGAGTACTACTTTAAGTGGGGACAAATTACTACATAAGAGTTGACATGGGGTCATAAGAAACCATTAAATATGTTCCGATCACTCTCCCATCGGAAAATTCGACAGTACTTTGATATCCCGAAATAAATAGTAGTATATAACTGTCGACCTGGACTTGGTTAAAAATAGTTCTTGTTTTTGTCAACAGGTGAGAAAAACTTCTATAATGTGAATATTCGAAGCTCACGTACAAGAAGAAAAAAATTAATGACAACCGAGTGGCATATGATTTAAACTATATGCTGAATCTATTAAATTAAGAAGAAGAAAAAATTGAATAAGTAAATTTTGTAGAAGAATCTAACAATAATATGACTAAAATGTGCATCCGTGCCATTGCATGTTAGTGGTCATAAATGCATAACCACGACAACTGTCCCCATAAATTATGATGCCACCCTGTCCAATTTCTTTTGTTTTTATTTTATTTTATTTGTATCTATTAATTACTGCTATTAATACGTGTTAGAGACTTTATAACTCTAGAATGAAAATTCATAAAGAAAAAAAAACGAGCAAAGTCATATCGATGTCAATCTCTTTTAAGTTGGCTTCGTACTCGAAACGGTTGGAGTAGTAAATAACAAAATTTATATGGAGGTTTTTTTTTTGCTAAAAGTTTTATATGGAGGTTAAAGAAAAAACAATTCGCTAATATGTACTGTATATGGCATTGTTGTTTGTTTCACTTTTAATGAATTGTATTTTTTTATACTACGTTACAGCTTAGAATTATAATCTCCAATACCTCGGAACGTTAGTAACATTATGTATATTATAACATATATTTTATTTCAATTTAATAGGCAGATCGACTGGCTCCTAGTTAAAAAAACTCATGTGATAACATGTAACATTAACACATATAAAGGTCAATGTGTACTTCCTTTCACACGCAGTCATGTGCAAGTAATATATCACACACACAAATTATATTTTGGGTAACCGTGAGATTCTATCTGAGATTTTTTAGCCATCTAAAGACAGATATAGATGAGATCAAAGAATGTGAATGTACAATATTGTTTTCTATACGTAGAGTGTGTGTGTATATATAGATTATATGCAGTATTATATCCAATCTGACTAAAGACAGTGATAGAAGCACGACTGAATTCTTATTAATAATTGGATTTATGACATATTGGTTCGAGTATAAATTTATGAAATAAAATGAATAGTATAGAGAGAAGGACCGACTCTCATTTTCAAGTTACTGTAAATCATTTGGGACTTTCCTGAGCACCGACTTTTATGCTAACACAAATGAAGAAAATCAAATTGAAAAAGGAAACTCAGGCACGTTGCGCGACATGCCGCGACCCATTGGGTTGGTTTATATCTACCTATTTATTTTATTCATATATTACATATTTTTATTATTATTTGTTTCGGTTGTACTCATCATCTCATATAGGCCTATAACAATTTGTTATTTTACCGCCCATGGTACTATTTTAAACATACTGGTTAAATGCCAGCTTACAGTAACTTGTTTCATTTATAACCAGTGATCGCAGAGAACAATTAATGATAGCTTTAATTATTAAAAAATACTCTCTCTGTTTCAGAAAACTTGATGTTTTAAAAAAATGTATCTGCAATTATTTAGATATATCTGAATGTGTTTTAAATCTAAATACATCCAAATAATTGCAGATATATTTTTCTAAAACATCAAATTTTTTTGAAACAGATACTGATAGCTGTACCTTAAAAATAGCTCTCTACTAATTTTTGGATGACAAATTTTTTTTTTTGGTTTTAATGTTACATCAAATTTTTGGATGACAAATTTGTGTAAGTGTAAGTGAAAGCATAAACAGTTTTTCACTACAATTTGGATGACAAATTTTTTAAATGACCAAACCATTTAAGTGATCTTTTGTTCGACAAATTATCCCACTAATCACATTATATGAACCGTTCCAATTTACTACCCACATATAGCACAAAAACTTTTACAATCGACGTGACACGTGCTACCTAAAATTCAGTGATCGTTCCAGCAGGTTTTTTTTTTTAAAACATTACAAGTCAATTATTTAAATACTAATGTCTTCTGGTCAATTGTGTTTAAATTATTATCATTACTCTGTCTCTAATACATAATGCACGTATGGAAGCATAATGATTCTCTAACAAACGGAAGGTTTTTCCTTTTTCTTAATTATCCACAACCGACAAAGCCAAAAAATAATCGCCATCTATATGCCGTATATGGTAACACAAAATGGGCCCAATTCCTCAACCCTAAACCTTAGACCCATAATCTAATTTGGGCTTTTTATCAACTAGCCTATTTCTCTGACATCAAACCCCATTGTTTCAAATTTTATACCACGGCACTGTGTAATGTACAAACGTAAATAATTTGTTTTCTTGCAAGCCTATAAACGCAAGTTTACCAGATAAAAACTAATAAAACAGATATATAATCTCAAGAAAATTTAAGATTTATGTAATTCTAGATCTAAATATACGTTTTTCTCTTCTATTATTTTTAAAATGTTCTGGATACAATAGGCAAAGAGCACGGGAGGATGATTTTTATAAATTATTTATTGATAATTTAATAAATAATTTAATAGTGACAAATGACGACGGATATCTGAATGTTGGTCAAGCGGGTATATAATACATGACAAACGAATAATGCAAAATAGTTGGCCGTGTTGTTGGACCACTATATAAGTGTATATATCCTTTATATGTCAGCATTCAAAATTATTCCAATTCGCATTAATGACTTTGATGGTACATCCTAATCCATCATTCTCAGCCTCTCAATCAAATTAATTAATTGCAGCCACGGCTAAACAGAATATATGCAGTTCCAAAAATCATTATATATCGAAATCCAAACTAAACCCATGAAATATACAGAAACTCAGATTTGTTTTTTATTTGTTACTAAAGACGTTTATGGGTTGAAATTGTAGCAAGAGCTAGAACTCAACCCTAGCTTAATCCCACATGACGAATCTAAACAACAACCAAACCACCATTAAATGATTTAAAAAATCAATTCATATAATTTTGTTCCGATATCTTTTTGGAATGATCACGAGAAAATACACTCATAAAATATAAATAAAGAAGAAAACGTGGGGTTGAGGGTGCACGTGAAACCATGGTAAGAGGGAGTGGTGGTGGAGCCATTATGTCAATGAGTTAGGGTTAAAATCTAACCTCGTGTGCATCTCCATATCTTCTCATTATCTCTTTTTTTAGCCTCCTCTTGTTTTCATTTATTATATAGGTATATAAAAGTCAAAAAGATTTATACGTATTACGTATATATAATATAATCTATAATTGAGAAGAAGAAGAAAAATCATGAGAGAACCAAAGGGGGGCAAAAAAACATGTCAATCAGAGCCTCGCAGCCTTTGCTGGATGTCACGATTTCTGCATGCATTTGTCATTTTCGAGACGTGGGTTTTTGTTTGTATATATTATTATTCGTAATCTAATACTGTAGTACTAGTATAGTAGTTTCTTACACACGAAAAAATACATAGTATAATATAGTATATAGTGTGTTAAAAAAAGTAGTGTGTGTCTCTATATACAACTATTAACGATACCACGAGAACCACGAATGTATCCATAAATTTAGGCTGCATATTATATAAGTGATTTCCGTATTTTCATAAAATTTATAATTTCCATTATGTATATTCTTTTAATATATAACCGGAGATTTTTTTAGCTAAAGTCTCACACTAACTCTTGAAGATATAGAACTTAATTGTTTTCGTATGACACTTAGCTTGTAATGAAATGGAGGATTAGAAAACAAAATGCAGGTTAATAGAGTATAATTAATGAATACGAGCTATCTCAAGAGCAAAATCCCTAATATTATGGAAAGTAGGAGGAGAAGAGGGAACGGTGCTGGTTCGGAACCGAAGTCAACACCGAAGCTAAGCCATATTCTTCTCTGGTTGTTGTTTGGTCGGACATTGCTTTCGGTTTTTTTGCATTGATCATCCTAAGTGCGTGCTTTCCACGCGCCGGTGGCCCTAAGGATTTATCGGTGTTCGACGAGATTAAAAAAGCTAAATGGCAGGAGAGGAGTCAAAAGCAGAGGGACACACCAACCCAATTTCATCATCTCCCGACCAACAATTAATCTTATTGCCTGATGATCATTGATCGATGATGTATATGATATATCATTATTATCAAATGAAGATTCATTGTTGAGTATTGGTGATCAATCTCGTTATGTCACAAATGATAAAATGTTGGTAGAAATATTATTTGACTCGTTATATTAAAATTTCGTTTACGTCGGAATACATGTTTAGCTTAGTCAATCAACTATTCTTACTATTGCTTTTTTTTTTTTTCTACAGGTAATTGATTCTGCCATTTCATATAGTACAAGAGTCAATTACCTATCATTAATTCATTATAGAGTTTTACATATAAATAACATATTTTCAATTGGAAAAGCAACTAACCAAAAGGTCCAAAACTAATAATACTTAATTACTCACATGTCTACCAAGATAGTATTTGTAACAACCAAATGTTTTTAAAATATACACAAACTGAACATTAAACAACATTATCACAACTTTTTCATGATCCTAAAAGAAAAATGCTAAGCTCCTGTCCATGGCTACCCCCTGTGTTTACCATATGAAACGATTCGGAGTCATTCGACCCGGTGACTCGCTCGAACTTCGCTCTCAAATACAGCATGTCACCGTTTGGGATCACCCCTGCGCCAACGGAAACAGACTGCATCATCCGGAGAAATCCGACGTCGTTTTCAGTCATCTCTCTCCTCACCGCAAACCCAACTTTCCGGCCGTTGCAATACATAGACCAAACAGGAACGTTAAAGATATTAGACCGACGGTTGCTTTTGCTCCGGAGAGCGATACGGAGAAAGCCCTCCTCCATCTCCCGAGCGAGAGCCGCCGTGGGAACGGCTAGCTCGAGAAGGAGGAGTGGGGTAGAGGCTGAACGATTATTGTCTTGGAGGCAGAAGCTGACTTGGCCACGACGGTGACCGAAGAAAGTTCCAGTTACGACGACGCCGGTTATTTCGGAGGAAGAGACAGATACGGTTTCGCTTTGGTCGGAGGGAGGAGAATGGTAAGTGCAACAATATGGGATTAAGCATTCGATAAGTGAACGAAGGGATCGCCGAAGACGAACTTCACGGGAACAGTCAACGTTCGTTGGAGAATCAACGATACGTAGATGGCTGCTTCTTTCTCTTCCTAAGTCTACCATAGTTCTCATTTTCTTTGTTTCTCTGTGATCGAGTAAAGTAAGAAGAGACTGAGAAGGTTGATGAAATATATGTATAGGTGTGACTTGTGTGAGGCGTAAATGGAAAATGTTTTTGTTTGTTTAATTTGTGTGGTTTTAATGTATTTCAATTTATTATTTTATTTAGGTTATGAAATAAATTTCTAATGGATATATCAATTGCATGCGTGTACTCTCTCATTCTTTCTGTTTTCGAGTAACTGATTGATTCTTCCTTAGTTTGTTCACCAAACGGCCGCAAACTAAGCTGAATTAAGTATCACGTTTTATGTAATTGAGAAATTAGATCAACATTGTGAAAATAATAAATGATGTTGATAAGGAGAAGGAGAAGGGAATAGAGGGAAGTGATGTAATTGGTTGGCTTAACAAGAAATGGGCTCTCACTTGACCCCATCGATGCGTTTGTGTTTTTCTTGAACTGTTTGTGTTTTTTTTTTTGTGTATTCAACACTTCTACTTCTTAAAATAAAATATTCTCTATGGAAAACATTGTTGGATTCCAACTTGATACTGAATTATATTACAAACATAGCTAATATATATTCGAGCTTTTCTTTTTGACATCATATATATGTGTCTTTCACAATTGACTAATTTGATCGAATGTTTCTTGGAGTAGATGTGTAGCCTTATCTACTCATAATCTTAGCGTTACTATATCAATTGGTTATTTTGATTTAATTAATAATGTAAATAAGAATTCTACAACCATTCTAACCGTCAATTGTTTATATATATATTCATTCATAGCTTTGATTACTTGTAACTAAGTCATATACATGTGTTATATACTACTACTTCTGTTGGTCAACCTTGTCAACAGCGATGCAAGCGAATTCCCCAAACATCGTAACTAAGTCATATATATGTGTTATATACTAGAATCCATAATCGTCTTCTTCTTCCTCCTGCCAAAGTCGAAGAGAGCCCAATGTCACATGCACATCAATACAATGCAATCAAAACCAATCTAGTTAAGAGTCTCAAATCAAAACCTCTGCGCTTCCACGTTACAGATTCAAACAATTTATCCCACATTACAGATTCAAACAACAAAGACGTTTCTGAGTAAAGATCTCCAAAAAAAAAAAATATATAATTAAAAAAAGCTATGCAAAAGCGAACACAAAGACTGAGATTATTAGGCTACCATCTCTCCAACTAACGCTACGAATAAATTTCAAATTAGACACGAGCAGCGAATGTTCACGAGTGGCATGCTTACAGGAGCAACCTCTCTGGTCGGACAAGTTGTGAAATGAAACTACAAGTAAAACGCTACTAATGTCTTAAATCTTTTCAATCATCAAATCAAATCAGATCCAATCATCCACACGTAGTCATTTTGGTCACAAAATAAAAAAATGGATGAACAACCAAGTACATTCATCATAGTCACATTTGTTGATCAGACAGTGGCAGCAAGAACCTTGCCGAGCTTAAAAGTTGCAGGGATTGTAAGCACATGATCCAACCAATCAACATTCCCCCAGATTTCACAGCTGTTGCGCCTTTCAAGCGCAATCTCCGCACACCAAATCTTCGTATTAAAGGAACCGCCCCAAGGGAAAAAAAAAGAACAAGTCCTCTTCCCACATAAACCCCATCTTCCCACCATACTCAGCCTCTAACATTAGATTTACGAGTGAACTACCAAACCCGTTTCTCCACATTTTTTCCTTATCATCATACCAAGCGATCACTACCTTTGCCCCCTCGTCATTCGAAGCAGCAGCAGCAGAAGCAGAGTAGAAAACCTTGTCAATCTCGCAACAAGCTCCTGGATACATACGCCAACGCAATCGTCGCCCGACAGCGTCCCATTTACCTTGCTTGGGATCGTAAGCAACCACACCATCGCCAGTCATCAGGTGGAACTTTCCTTCAACAGTTGCCGCCTGCTGGAAAACTACGACTTCCATGTCGCCACTGGGCAGATAATCCCAAACTTGAGCTTCTGCTTTTGTGTCCAACACCTGGAACGCGTTCTTCGAACCAGAACCAGAACCACCACCGTCGCTGCGACCTGATACATATATCTTCCCATCAATGACGCTTGCAGAAAGTAAACGGAGCGGAGCCAGCAAGCTTGGAGCCTCGCTCACCGTGTGAGATCGACAATCCAGTATCGAGACGCTCGAGTAGGACATCTTGGTCATGGAAAGGACATCGGATCCGCCTATGCTGTAGATATTTGAACCAACCGCCACAAGACCCGATAGGATCACACCAGGAGAATCCGGAATTGGGACTTTAGCCTAAACGTACCCTCCTCCTGTTTCGCTTCTCTTAGGTTTCCGGCAGAGAGTGTACCAGATAGTACAACTACAAACAAACAATGGATACCACCAATAGCCACCACAAGTGAAAAACACCAAACCATTAAAGCATCTCCAATGTGATCAATAGAGAGGCAAGACGACAAAAACGAAGATGGAATGCTCAAGGCTCAAAAACCAGCAAGTCAAAACAGAGTCATCCTGTAGCAGCTTCAACCAAGAAGGAGAATTTCTCGGCGATATTCTCTCACGAGATCGAAAGTGTTGCAGTCCGGAGAAATATGATCTAAGCGCAAGTCTGATATCATCAAGGCCAATCTGCAGACATGAGATTCAGGATCACCAGTTTCTCCCAAATATTGATTGAAACTCTAATTTGTTACACCAAAGAAAGCTAGAACAAGTTTTGGAACTGGGGCGAGCATATTCAGAGTAGCAAACCTAAAACCTTGTTGGACTCCAACTTGATGCTGAATTATATTAGAAACATAGCTAGTTTCTTGTTACGTACATTAACCCTCTTTCTCAATAGACTAATTATGTAAAATATTTTTCTTGGAGTAGATGTGTAGCCTTTATATACGCATAATTCTACAACCATTCTAAGTTTCTAACTGTCTTTTTTTATATATCTTCATAGCGGTGGTTACTTGTAATTAAGTCATATATGTGTTATATACTACTACTTCTGTTGGTCAACCTGTTATGCTTTTCTTAGGTTGTTTTTTTGGGCGTACGTTAACAAAAATATGATTTAGTAATGGTGAGCGTACGCATGGAAGGTAACACATGTCAATGATGGTATTGAGTTTTGAGCGTGAGTAAGCCGGAGGAGAAGCTACCACAATGGGCTGATAAAAAAAGCCCAACCTTTTATGAAATGCAACGCAAGAGTCAAGAAGTTTGTCTAAATAAACTTACTTAGGGGTGTGTGAACAACAAATAGCTAAAAGTCAAATTCGCGATTATTTCGTGTCTACAATTCAAATCAACTAATTTACTAATTAAGCTAATGAAATGCTATAATTAAGTCAGCGATTACAAAATTAACATATTGAAAACGTTTGTTACCGAGACGCGGTTTCAAAACCCTCACGGCTCAAACCTTATTTTTGTCAGCTTTATCTCTCTTTGCTTTCTTATTTGATTGGGACATGTAAACTCTATAGTTTTCAGTTTTCATTAATACGTAATGTTTTCATTTTCGTTAGTGTGGCTGTGTGGGTTACTTAGTTGTGGGAAGCTAAGTAATGTGTACGTATTAAGTAAATAAAGAAGAAAAATGAAACACCGTGATAAGATCGAAGTCTCTTCAGCGGACCAAGGTTCACATTTGTAATTTTGTTTTCTATGGGTCATACCGGAGATTTTCTCTAATCATATTTTCTCTCATCATATTTTCTACTCGATTTAATTATTTAGCTAATTAATATATCTACATGTTAAGTATTGTACTTAAAGCGTGATGTAAGTAATTCAGACAAAAGAATTTAGTTAATGTTGTCGCCGCCAGATACAACCTGTCATTGTCGGAGACTTGCCGGTCATACCGGAGGCCTGGCCAGAATATTTCGTTATTTCTCTTATTTGTCCAATTGAATGAATCGAATCTTGGGGTTCACACTAAATAAAGCATAAGCTATTTGATAACAACACGAGACTTTTCAAGAACCCTATTTTGGCTGTGTTAAGACTTACGAGATTGAAACCAATGAAACTACACCATATATACCATCTTAATTAATTGGCAGAAGTACCCAAAGTTGAAGTGTAATATCAGGTTTTCTAAAGTAAAAATATTAAAGAAAAGGTGTATGTTAATAATCCGCATCTTACATCAAAAGACTAAACAGTACTGACCAAGATTCAAAAGTCTATCAAAGCTTAATTTGATTTAAATTATAGTACTTTTTAGTTAATTCCCATTGGCTGCGAAGCCAAAGTTCCCATTTGTCGCTTTCAAGACCCGACCACACGAGTAAAATAATTCGTAATTAACATTTGAATTCCAAACTTTCTCTTCAAGTAAGCCCTTTTGACTTTCCCTACAAAAGTTCCATTCGAAGTAATTTACAAGGATATTATAAGCTTATAAACGTATGTTAATATTTATCTATTATACCTTTGTGTTCTTCTATAATCATGTTTCCTAAAGCGGAGCTTGGAGTTATCCACGTTCGTCTTTTTCCTATAATAAATTTACAATCAAACATCGAATGGTTTGACATAATCTAGTGATATCTTATAAATTATGAATGTTACATAGATCAACTATTAGCTGTTGAAATCTAATATAAATAAGTTAAGTTATCTTATCGGAAGTTTGTACATTATTATTAAAAATGTTCGGGAAACCAGTGTGTAGAGAGATAGAGAGTGATAAGTAAATTTATTATGATATAAACTTGGATAACTTATGTAATTCAGTTAGTGTCGTTCACGTTTGATCTATAACTTATAAGCTATGGTACATATATAAAAGTATACATGACATAACAAAATGGGAAAACATATTATATGGAAACGGATCATATACAGAGTGTTTTCATTTGAAACATTATTACAATCATTTCCGTAACAAACAAATAAAATAAAGTATTTTGTAGAAATCTAAGAGACTGTTCCTTCGTATATGGTTGAGAGTCGTCTAAACGATCGGACCGCAAACCTAGCTCGACCAGACGCATATCTTTTCAATTTCCGAACCGAACCAGACCGGGAATAACCGGCTGTAGCCTTAAACGGCGTCGTTCTATTCGGTAACTTTCCCTTATGCATCGTCATCGTCTCGCCTGCAATTCTGTTAACAGCGACGTTAGGCTTGTTCATCATCATCACCGGCGAGATCCTCCCGCTCTTACGCCGGCGGTTTTTCTTCCCCGCCGCTTTCTCGATCGCGACGCTGGCTTTCACCGCGAGAGCTGCCATGTCCGACGCCGTGAGACGGTACTGCCGTTTGGAGATCGGGAGAACGAAATAGATTTGATCCGCCTGGAGAATCTCTTCCGATTCGATCGCCGGGATGAAATCGTCGTAATAGAGAGAATCAGAATTACAGAGAAAATAAGAAGACGACCGAGACGAAGACGAGGAAGAAGAAGCCATCGATTCCGCTTCCAGAACCTGCGACGCTAACACCGGGACATCGTATTCTCGGAGATCACCGTTAACCGTCACAATTTTAGCCGTCGGCGACGAATCGCACTCGCTTCGACCAACAGACACACAAAGACCCATTTCAATTTCTTCAGACTTTTCCGGTAAATAAATTCCAAAATTAAGAATTCTGATCGCTAGAGAGAGAAAGAGAGTGAATGACAGACCGAAGAAGATAGAGAGAGGAAGAGAGAACGCGTAAAGAGAGAGTCGGTTACAGAAGGGATATAAATAGAAGAAAACGGTGACGTAAGCATTAACTAAACCGGGTCGATAAAAAGAGGAAGAAACGAAAACCAGTTGCGGTTTGTCTTTGTCAAACCGGTAAGCTGACGCGTTGGCTTAGCTTTGTCAGTTGACTCTTGTTTTACAAGGACATATTGAATGTACATATTTTTAGGATATGAATTGAATGGTGTGATTCTGTCACTATTCATATCATCATTTTACGTTGCCAACAAGAAATAATTATGCACCTTCTGTTTCAGTCACAAATTATTTGACTAATCTACAAATTAATTAAAAACACTGTTTTTTGTTCGTCTGTTCTATGAGCATTCTAATTTATTGTTCAATATTTAACCATCAAATGTTGTTTTTCTACATATTTCAAAAGGTTAATTTATATTTTTTTTGTTCGAGTAGTTCTCATTTGACTACTCCTGGCTCCATATATCATTATAATCTTTCAGGCTGATTTTGTTGATAAATTATCCTTTTTTGTTACCTATTGTTGAAAAAAGTACTACAGAGCGAGAACTAAATGTGTGTGAATGCGATATGGTTAATTTAGATGTATAGCTGTGTATTCGTATTATACGTGGACGTGCGTTTATATAGATACTATTTTCTTATCAATCCACTATGTAAACTTGATCTAAAAGTCTATTACATCGTCAACTTCGCCCAACTACAAGATACGTGAATATGAAACGTCAAAATACAATCTTTCTGTTCATTTTATAAAAAGATGTTATTTTCAAGAAAATCATACTAACAGAATGCTGAATTGATGACAGAGTGTACGTGTATATTGAGAAATTAGTACTACTGTATTTTCTAGATCGAAGAAAATTTTGGAATTCAACGCATAAACTAATAAATTAATTTGCTGTTTGGGGAAATGTTTTGTAAATTTGAGAGGTACTCCATATATCCGTACCGAGTGAAGAGAAGAAGGTCAGCAATGACGTGGCGTCAGCCGTTACACGTGACTAAAATGAAGCGATAAGGAGACCAAAGCAATAAATAAATAAGCGTGGGGAATAAGGAAACCGCAGCAACCTTTTTTTGGTTTTTTTTTTCTTTGTTTTTTTTTTTATTTTTTTGGTTTTTTTTAAAAAAAAAAAAAAAAAACTTTTTTTGGTTCTATTGTTAATGTGAAAGACCAAACAGCAACTTGTGTAGTATTTGACTGAGTCATTATCTCTCATGTCCCTCACTTTCAATCACAAATATCTTAATTTAATCTAGCACATCCCTTTCAATATTAAATTATAAAAATAATATTATTATATTAATAAAATTAAATAAAATAAAAAATGAGAAT
>OVBJ01001023.1:0-35772 GCA_900406535.1 Noccaea bulbosa | reverse complement strand
TAAACCAAAAATATTATAAAGTTGGATGCTTATTAAATCAACATTCTTACTATTATAGTTTCTATATCATTTTATTTTTATAATAGTCTATTGAATAACTCACACATTTTTATTTCCAATGTGGGCTTTGAAAAACTCATATTTTTATCATTTCATAAATTGATATTCATTTTTGAAAATTCAAATTTCAACTTGTAGTAGAGAAAAACTATTTTTTATTAATATATAGATGATGTGATAAATTATTGTTTTTACAATATTTAGTTCAACCAAAAAATGAGAAAATAAAATAGAGTATTTAATAAATGTAATTAATATGATATATTTTTAAAACTTGGAAAGAATAATAATCTCTTCATAATTAAATGATAAATTATGTATTAATACTGGTATAATATATTCTCTAACCAAATTATTTTTAGTGGCATAAAATGTAATTAGTCTAGTAATATTTGTCTTAATTTAAATTTACCTTAAGAATATAAACCTAATGATGACACATCAATATGATATTTTTGTTAATACCACATGACATAAATGTTTTTTTTTATATTTGTCTTCTCTTTTAATATATTATGAATTTATGCATCTCTCAGCTGAAAAGGGTAATATTGTAATATGAAGACGTGCACAAGGAAGTTTTTCTTTCCAATTAAAACATTTACTGTAGCTTATATGAAACACATATTGGAAGTGAGTCGATCCATCAAAAGCTCGACCAACATAACGATCTTTAACCGGTAGAACATTACAAGTTAAAAATATTTATAACATAAACAGTATATACTAAATTGAATATAATGACGATAAGATGCTAAAGGTTCAATAGGTTTAAAAACAGAGAGGAGCAACACATGTGCAGTTCCTCAACTCAATCATGCAACTTTTAAACTGTTACTTTGAAAATAAAGGAAAAAGAAGAAGAAAACAAATTATTTTTATTTAATTATTTTTATTTACAAATACGAGTGTACAATCAAGGATTACAAAGTGCAAACATTTTGGTAGTGCATTATGGTTTAATAGAGGACCTAAGGATCTTACGTCTCTCATCATATGATTTCCACCCATTCCATAAGGTGTGTGTGGTGTCAGTGTGTGACATATATGATATATCTGATTTGATTTATGTGACAACATTAGACATACGATATTATTTTTTTTTTTTTTTTTTTTTTTTTTTTTTTTTTTTTTGAATTGCTAGGATGGGTTTGGGTCTTCGGCCTTAGTCTCATCCCAGATCCGGAGTCAGCTTTTGACTGGCCTTAGTCTCATCTCAGGTCCGGAGTAAGCTTTTGACTGTACCATTTTATTGGCCATGATCACTTTTTCCCACCCGAAACTCGGACCGGTAACCTTTCAGACAATTGTATGGGGTGCTGCCAATTGGACATACGATATCATGTGACTAAAGCTGTAGAAAGAAGAAAGAAAAAAACAATTAGGATGCGATTTATGGGAAAATTGCAAAAACAAACCTAGCATATATAGTAGTTTCAAACCTAAACAAAATTGACAAAATTTGAGATGTGAAGGAAAACCCCAACATATTTCACCTGATAATCAAATAAAAATTCAACATATTTCACAGAAACAAACATTTAAAAAGAAAACAAAAGTCTAACAGCTTTAAATCGTAAATAAAAACAAAACATATTTATTTTATCAACTACTTAATAATAAACACTGCACAAATTTCGGTTTATAACATTGTAAGTGAATGAGTGTGTGTAGCAAAAAGTCTTGTACAGTAATTAATAATTAAAACATTGATGAGATCAAGAAAAGAAAGAACCTAGTAATGGGAAATTTCTAGGTTGTTTCTCTCTTCAATTTTCTAACGTTGAAGATTCAAGGAAGAAAAAGACAATGGAAATGAATATGCATGTGTGGGGCTATAATGGATGTCTTACTTGTACCATATGGAGTGGTCTCTAAAATGTGATTGGGAGATGGTTTCTATCATGGAAACTGGTCAGTCAAAAGATCCAACGAAAGCTCGTTTGTACATGATGCACCTCAATATTCACTTGGTCTTGTACGAGGAATGGAATAAACCACCAATCACCATAGCATTATTGAGACAAGTTGAGTTCGGTTGTGGTCTCCAATAACAACCAGAAGGAAACATTGGTGTATCATGCCCGTCCAGGACCGGCCTTTTTACAGCTGTGTCTGATTAAGCGTCACTTTGCATAACAGTGATTATATAACTCGTAGTACAATGGCAAAGGGTTTCACGTAAAACAGAAAAGCTACGGTTTTATAATTGCAACAACCATTCGTTTACTAGCATAATTTTGTTTTTTAAGTTATATATATATCAACAAAATTAAGTCTACTAGCTAGGACTATTTTCATGTGAAGTCCCTTCATGCTTTAATAGAGACAATGCAATATCTGAAACATGAAATATAGTGATAAATCATTCACAGATGGACATCACTGTGAATGGCTATATATCTTCTGTAATTGCAGGTGCAGAAGAGCAGTAATAAGCACTACTCTGGACTTGAGCAACTCAAAATAAACCTAGAAGCACTAAATTCAAATAAGAGCCTCCAGTTATATATATTCAATAAACCTTGCAAGTTGACGTTTCATTGATTTTCTCTGTTTCTCAAAGTTCAACTTCTGCTAGTATAGTGTCTCCAAAGGTTGATGAGTGTGGTTCGCTTGGTTATATTTGATACTTCCCCAGTGTTCCATCCTTTTTGAACAAAGCTACTATGTTTTTAGACCAAACTAGAGAGCGTAACCGACTAACAAACTCCGGCCGGTTAACTACAATGATGCCCTTGTTCGTGAGCTGCACGTGAGCTCCTCTTGTCCATACTAGCTAGACAGAAGCTATTGGACATAGAGTAGATGATTCCAAACAGTATGGAGGCTAAATTCCACACGACAGTAATTACAGTATACAGAGACTATTATATTACTAAGTCCGTACGGTTGTTTCCTGTTTGCGACAAAGAAAAGGCAAAAAAAGCTATTTCCGTACAAACTTATTAAAGTAGCTTGCAGAGTTATGAATAGAATTGACCACTAGCGTTAAAAGCGGAGAAAAGTTACTGAATCCAACGAACGAGAAGGAAGATGTTTAGCTAGATGTTGAAAGAAGATATTCTGTTTTCATTTATTTTTTTTATTTTTTTCACACAAATTCAAACTTTACATAGCTTATAAACAAATGTTAAGCAAATCCGTTTTCATAAGTAAATTCTTGAACTAGCTATGCTAGAAACAGGACAAGGTGAAGATTTGAGAAATTTGTATGGTCTTTAAGAGTACTCGCGACAGGACAAGGTTTTCCACACTTTATTGGAGACTGGAGAAGAAGCTGGAGTGTGTAGGTTTTGAAGATAAACAGTCAACCAAACAACTTCGCTAGTTGCGAAGGTCAACACTATATCCTCTCCATCAGCAAAGCTTGATATCGTAGAGTTGTCAATAAAACACACAAAAATCATATAAGTATATCTGTGGAGATCAGGACAAGTATCCGAATCAATGGTAATGATACATATTACAACAGCCATGTATGTCGTCTTACGTCGAACTGAATCTGTCCAAGACGACACACTGCACAGAAAGATACATCATACATGTACCATTTGTTACAGAATGCTAATGTAATGGCGTTTAAAAGCTAAAGTTTGAAAGAAATCGAATCCTACTGTATATATTACTTGTGATCGTTTTTGTGCAATAATCATATTGTTTATTATATCATCTTCTCTTAAACATTGTCTAAAATCAGTAAATAATTTATCACAAGAACAGATCAAGAAAGTTTGTTACACTGTGAAAGAGGAGAAATCTGATTTTATTGATCTTATCTTTCTCAATTACTAGATTTTTCTCTTACATATAGTAAACCGGAACAGGTCATACCGAACCATTACAATTGATTACTCTAATATAATCTATGAGAATCTAATGCCAATTCACTTACGGGACCACTATTCATTTTCCGCTAGATGCATGATCTCTCTGGCCACTTTAAAATTCATATAGTAGTTGTAGATTATGACGATAAGTATGAGAGAACCTGAGATTTTTCTTGGTTATAAACTTATAATAAAAAAGGTCGGGAATGCATGTATTCCAAGTAAGTACGTAACAATTGCAAAGTTGAGTCAATGAACTGAAAACATTTGGTTGAAATTTCAAAACTGACCAAAAAAATAGTAAGACAAGACAAGTCATATATACTTAATGCAAACTCTGCATCACTTCACACCTACAAACGTTTGAAAAATGTGGGCATGTCGTAATTAATTTACTACCTATTAGTCTATTTTACTACTGCTGCTGCTCCCATGAAACAAAGGTTGCGAAACTCATGATTCATAAGAATATACTTCAAGCTTGAAATCCCCAAGAGAAAAAAACCTCGACAGCCTAAATGAATTTCTTTAAGAGTTTGTAAAGTTCAAAAATTGAAAACCTCAAAAAAAAAAAAAAAAATGGAGAGTATGGAAACATGAAGTGTGGTTGAAATCATTTTTGTAATACTCAAGCTGTCTCTTCTCAAAACAGATGCGTGGCGACTATCATCATCTCACCTTGCATTAATTTACTAGTACAGTTTTTTAAAAAAGTTGATTTCGGTCACATTTTTAAATATATTCTCATCACACTTTCTGCTCGATTACTAGAGAGAAAGGTTGCAGACTTGCAGGGCTTCTTCCGATAACTTTCTCAAGTGAAAAAGCTCAAGAACCAAAAACATTAAGATATATAAGTATTGGATCTTTTGTGCTCGTGCGAAGATCTTGTTCTTCAACCTCTTTTTTCTTCTTTTGTCAGTTCAGTTTCACCTGCCACTTTGTCATTGTATTCGTGAGAGGTGATAACAAAAATATTAAAAAAAGACAGACTTCGTCTTAACAGAAATGGGAAGAGAATGGTACAATGGAGGCAGATCCATTTGCTCCACTAAAAGCAAGAGAAAATCCAATGAAGCTAATGGCTGCATCACTGCTTTTTACCACTTCTTTGATTTCCACCATTTTTACTTTGCTTCACGTCATCATCACCACAAACCTAGAATTGATTCTCCCTCAAGAAACCCAAAAGGTACGAGCTTTCTCTCTCTCTCTGTCTCCTCTCTCCTTAGATGTTTCTGCTGTCTCAGCTAGTGTTAGGTTTGTTGTTAGATAGATAAAGTGCTGAAGCGTTTTCAGGTCTTATAACATGTTGATCGTTGACCAAGAAAAGGTTTTAGAGGGTGTTAGGTTTGTTGTGATCGTTACAATAAAGCGCTTACTTAGGAGTGTTGTGTTACTGGAAACTTGCAGGCTTGGTAGCGCCACGTAACAGCTTGGAGTTAACAGAGAAGTCTCCACTATCAACAAACTACAGGGCAAACAAAAGCTTGAACATCCCTGTAAGTCAAACGTTAATGGTTTTATTACATTTGAAAAGTAACCGATAGAATCAAGTGACAATCCAAATGCAGGTGGGCGGGACAACGTCAAAACATAAAGATATTCTCGTTCATACATCTTCTGATATCTGCAACTCACCTCGCACCAAGACACCAAATGTGGTGGCTAGACTCATGGGTCTTGATCTTCTTCCTGATAACTTAGACCTGAATAGATCATCAAGGACTAGTTTGAGAGGACAGAGACTCTCTGAGAACGTCTCAGGGACAAGATCGTTACCTGTGAGCCCCAGGGTTTCCTCTGCTCGGAAATCTGATTACGACCTTCGCCGCCTCTCTCTGCAGCTAAACAGAGAGAAGAAGCATGAAGAGTTTCGGAGTTGGAGGCTGAAAGATTCGAAACAAGATGAGCAAAGTCAGAGTCCCGGAAACAACGGGAGGCAAGTAGTGAAACAGATAAAAGAGAAAGTCATCACCAGAAGAGTTGGTATGGATATGACAAACTTGGTTGAGAAGAGAAAGGCAGGAGCAGGACAAAACAAGACCGAGCTCGGAAAAGAGAACACAAGAAGCTCCAGTCCCACATTTGTGCTCAAACAAGATAAGATCTCTCAGCAACCAACAAAAGTGGCACTTTCAAAAGATTCCAAGGAGAAACTCAAACGAGTGAATGAACAGCCGCTAAGAGCTATAAATGGATGGAAGAAAGCATATAGTGAATCAAAGTTCTCTACTCATCAAACACCCAATAAACAGAGAAAGGCCTTCATCTCTGTATCAACTCACTCGATATCTGATCGATGTGGTCCTTTAGACGAGAAGAAATGCAAGAAAATCACAAAGTCAAATGATATTTTCAATATCTCCGTAGCATCATCATCAGAACGTGCTCGGAAACAGGTACACGTGTTCAAGTTTTCTCTGTTATAGTCTCATTGAGGGAATAACACAAACACTTGATAGGCAGTTGCAAGCGATGAAGTGAAGAACACCCTTTTCTTTTCAGATGAAAAGAGCTAAAGAACCAGAACGGATTGCAGATGCGACGATATGCTCCGGTCAGATGTACAAAAACGAGGAGAAGCTTCCTCAAGAACCGCGAAGTTCTACTTTTCGCGATTCTGCCACCTTCGCCAACGCAGGAGGCACCGAAATCGATTTCAAACGTCTTCTGGGGACGAAGGAACTTGAAGAGGAAGAGGAAAGGGTCGTCGCAGAGATTGAGCGGCATATCGTAGACGTGCTCGTGTTGGAAACGGTCAAAACGCAGGCGTTTGGTAACGCTGTTTATTGGGACTGTGCTATTCTGAAACAGCGTCTGCGTTTCTAACATTCCACCAAATTTATCAACTGTGTGTGTGTTGTGTTGTGGGCCTTGTGTTTGATTGGCAGTCAAAACTATAAATGTTTGGATTTAATAGCCCAATAGTACGTTGCTCACGTTAACTCAATAACTCTGTGTGTACTAAGTCAAAACTCTCAAAGAGCTGTGGAGCCTAGAGCAATTATATGAGTTCCGCACAATTGCATTAACTTTTTTTATTTTTTTTTATGGATAGCGAAATGCCGAAATTTAACTTGCTTTGCGAGAACCATGCCCACATAACAATCCAACATCACATTTGTTGTACAAAATTTTGGTTTTTGAATAAATTTTACATTAAAAAAAAAAAAAAAAAAATTCCAACATCACAAATTTGTTTTTATAATACTATTAAAAAAGACAGCTCTACTGAAGTAAAACAAGAAAGAAATATAGTAGAGAATTCTTAATTTCTTATACACTACTTTATTATTGTTTTTGTTTTATGCATCGAGAGAATCGGTTAAAACATCCTGAACTAGAAATATATGTTTGAATAATATGAAAACGGGAACCGGTTTTATGCAAAGTATGAATTCAAGTCTTATAAAATTTTCGTATGATATAAATATATATTAAGTGGTGGTTGTCCGATATAGTCTAGCGTGCTAAGATATTAGTGTAATAGATAGAACTAAAGCATGCGCCATAGCAATTTTTGGGGTTGATTATACAGAGTTTAGATATTATTGAGGCCGCACTGTTTATTGGGCCTTGGCTCAAACCTAAGCGTCTCGAGTCCAGGTATAATGACCAATTTTGTTGACGAACATAGCTTCTGTTGGCAAGATATTATTTTGGAGAAGATCAAAAGAGTGACTTTTTTTTTTCTGCTAAGAATGCAAATATCATATTAATACGTAAGTTTTAGGTTTGGTCCCATGAAAAAAAAAAAAGATAAAAACATGGAAGCAAAAAAACTAAACGGAATTTGGTTCATCGACTGAACAATAAGCTAAGATAATTGCCATCAAGATGAAGCGATAACCTTCTTATACAATTATGAGGCTTTTGAAGCGAAATCATCTAGAAAAAACTAGAACAGTTCTCCATCGATGGAAGCTCTTTCACTGACAGCCCGAGGAAAAGTATCACCACTCAGAAGAGCCTTCAATGCCTTATGGCTACTTTCTCAATTCTTTGGGCTATTTTGGCCATGAGAATCATGAGATTAATTGTTCCGCTGTATTAGAAAAATGCATCTGTCTTTGTTTGTACCAAACACTAAATGTTAAAAGTTTTTATTGAAAGATCCAAACGTACAAAAAACCAAACAAGAAAATAAAGAAAAAGAAAAGGAGATACATATACAAAATCGTATAATGTAAAGAAAACGACATGAGCTTATGTACAGAAAACGACATCGTGTGAAACTTGTTATGAACTAGCTAGGGCGAGAGGTTAATGTGAATTCTGATGAGGAGACCCGGGAAGACATCATCCGGGTCATGGATATGCGGGTTACGCTCCACGATAAACGGGTCGCCGCACTTGTCGCTGATGCTGTGAAGCGTCTCCCCTTCCCCAACTACATATATCTCCTCGCATGGCCTCTCCACCATTTGCTTCCCTCTCCGAGCTTCACAGTTTCTTCCGTTCGCCGTCGCCCAAAAATTCTCTCTGTCACCTCCTCCGTGGCCGTTTTTAACCGAGCCAGCCAGTGTTAAGACCAGTAGCGCGATCAGACAGTAACACGCGACTGTGTGTGACCTCGACATCGTAACTCTTATATGACTATGGTTGAGCGAGAGACAGAGAGAGATAGAGATTTCGTGATGGAATATTGTAACACAAAACAAATGTGTTTTGTTCTTTTTTTAGGCGTCAGGGCTTGTATATATATAGATGTGTAGTATACTAATGAGCAATAAGCAATCACTATGTATGTATATAGGTGTGTGTGTAGTATACTAATAAGCAATCACTATGTATATATATAGGGGGTGGGGGTGTGTGTGATATACTAATAAGCAATCACTATCACCACTCATTTGATTAATTAAATTAAATCCCCAATTTTGGTCGACTAAAACTAAAGAAGCAATATATAATTTTTTTAAAATGTATGCAAATGAGATATGTGTGTAGAACATCCGTGAAGCAATTGCTCAATCACCGCACTTTCTCTTGTCTTCTCCCATGATTACTATACATTATTGAATCGTAGGATTCTTGTCCGCGTAGATTGTTTCTCTTTTGTTACTTGGTATAATTATTGAATGACACATGTGTATCTTTCTTTTGTTATGTATGTGTAAAGTCTTGTTAAACTTTTGGATTTATCTCGTGTTATTCTATGGACCGTTGGATTTAAATATGCCAAGAGGGAGAGAGTATGGTCAAAAACTCAAAATCCAATTATAAGAGGAAATGCATCATTCGATGAAGTGAACCTTACCAACAAGTCTTTGAGACGCGTTTTGATCCTATATATCGTCACATTTTGATTGTTTGGTACTCGGCTGTCTGCATAATTGTGTCTTTCTGCAAGTATAAAAGACAAATTTATATTGCAATCAATCTGATTTATTGTACCTTTTGTGAAAAATAAAAACAGATCAAACAAAATAAAATAGAAGACAAATTAAAGACTAGACGGCAGATATACAAAACACTATGAATCATGATTTCAAGTTTTGCTTAGTTTCTAAATTTTAGAATGTAATTTTGAAACTCAGAACTCAACTATACTTATAAATTTTAGAGTTTTTCTTCAATTAATTCATCCTAATTAAATAAATAATGTATTGTCAGATATCATAAAAAGGGACATACTCTAGGTCTAGGAAGTCGGCATTGTGGAAATCTTTCGGTTATATGATATCTTAGTACTTTATCAAACAAAAAAAATGATATCTTAGTATATCATAAAAATGTGAATAGACCCAAATACATGTACATGTGGGACACAATTTAGCCTCACTCGTGTATCTATAGTTCCTAATGTGTTGTGCCTTTGACATCTGGAAATATCTTTTGTATTCTGAATGGAAGAAAGGAACCAACAAGAGAAAAAGAAATTAGTAAGTACATACTATTGTCGTCTATATATCTTTGCTAAATGGGTCGGCCGACATATGACGTAGANGGAAAAAAAAAAAAAAAAAAAAAAAAAAAAAAAAAAAAAACAGACCACTCATCAGTACTCACATCACATTTTAAGTAATTTAAATAGCGATAACATATATTTAATATATTTGGATAAAAATCATCGATCTTATGAACAAATATTTTTAAAATAAGTACGAAACATTATTAGATAATTGGTGTGGATGTTGGTTTAAAGATGACTAGCTGATTTTCAGCACACGGGTTGATGCCACTTGAAAATAACACTAATGAGAAGAAAAGAAGTAAAGAACATTTCCAGCTACCTTCTATAAAACCATACTTTATATGATGTTTTCCTGTATAGTTTATACATAAGCTAGCAAAGTTTGATGTTTGTTATACCTAACTGCCATGTGCCATCAAACTACCTTACACTCTTACAGCTACATACGAGTATCAAGGTGTTTGTAATGGGACGGTTCACGACTAATCATAATTTATTTTAAACTACAAATTCTACATTACCGCATTTACATTATGATAGTCATTGAACAAGATATCAACAAAACAAAACAAACAAAAAAGTGAAACGCACAAACGGCAGGATATATATTCTTAAAGTAGGACCACAAACTGATCAACTGTACAGACAGGACATTTTATGCAACAGCGACAATGAATTAGATTGCGTGGTTCAAAGATGTCTACTTGATAGTCCTGATCAAAAAGCAAATCTATTTTATATGACAATACTTTCAACTATTTCTACTAAAACAATTAGTTCAGAACCGGAATCCCAAGCACATCAACATCAAATTTCAAAATAAATTGTTCAAAAGGTGATAATGGAATAATCAAAATGCATTGTTCAAAAGAAACAAAATAGATGTCAGATGGGAACGTTAAAGGCATATGGGAGATGGAGTCATGAAGACAATGATTCATTAGAGCTAAATCAAATCATTATGCAAATAATTTATTTTCTTAGTTGATTCTATGTGGCATAAAATGTATTTGCGATTGGTATGTTAATGAGTGTGTAACTAACTGTATTGAGCGTTTCAAATCAAAAATACAAACAATACCTTGACTTTTTTTTTTTTTCCTCCTCACGATCTCCCTCTCTTCTCACTTTATTTTTTTTCTTTTTGCTTGCTGAAGAAGAATTCAACATCTCTTTTACCTAGTTCAGTTCTTTTTTGTTCAGATAGATGAATTTTTTTAGGCTCATGACGATCTTCTCTAAACGAACCTTAAGGACGATGTTTGGACTTTTATGTTCTAGGAAGAAATTTAAGAAATATGATTGCTCATATCTTGTTTATTCAAGTAGAGATGACCTAACTTGTCGTCGTCAAAGAAAGTTGTAATGGATTTTGTGGAAAAACCAGTGTAGCTCTTTTCCATTTTCATTGAACAAATGCGGTGAATCTCTTTGAAGAGTCCGTTCTTGTGTGTGATAGGTTGAGAGGCAGAGTCCTCGAACCGCATCCACTGCAAGAGAACAAAATTGGAAAGATTGCGAGAAAAAATTTCAGTTTCAGAATAAGAAGTAGAAGTTACTTTACTTGCGCTGCTTCGATCTCTAAGTCCTGCTTTTGAATATCAAAGGAGGTAGGCCGCAATAGACAAATGAAGAATAAATCTGATTTGGCAAAAAATGACTTGTGGGTTTGGCTGCAAACAAAATAAATAAATAAATTGAGGCTAAAACTATTAGAACGTATACGTATCAAGAAACAATATAGAAGAAGATGTGATGATCAGTACCAGAAAGCTAGAATCTCCAAAAACTCTGTGTCGATCTAAAGATTAATAGATTGAAACATTAGTGTAAATAATTGATTTACACATTTACATATATATTAAGATATATGGATTTGCTTACTCCTGTTTCTTCTTTTACTTCTCTAATGGCTGCCGTGAAAATCTCTTCACCCTATACGCAAACAAGCATGGTGGAATCTTTAACATACATATGCAAAGGGATTGAACACTTATTGATACAGAAATTATCAAACACACCTCGTCAACAACTCCTGTTGGGATCTTCCACACATCTAATCCGCGTAACGTACCGTATTTTTCCTGCACAACAAGAATCTGCTTCTAGTTTTAATTTAAGGCTCATGTTGAGTTTTATAAACTTTCAACCCAAAACCAATTTTGGGTTACATAGGTCAAAGTAATTTCAAGTCGGATCGATTTTTGTTTAGGTTAGGACAACGTTTTTTCTGACTTGCCCTTATCCCATATATAACTCAAAAACTCATTTCGATTCCAACGTGAGATACTTTTAACATTAAAGTTTTTCTTTTGAACAACAACCATCAAACAAACTAAATGTTAATGCTAAATAATCATAACCAACTATTATTCACAATATCTTAATGACATGTAAGAGATTTACGACAGTTCATGTTGAGAATTGAAACAATTAAATAGTAAGCATGCACCTCATTGTTAGGGTTCAAGACAACAGCACCAACACGAACACGATGAGAAGCATTCAAAGGAATAGTACTGTCGGCTTTGGGAATCCAGTAAACTAGCATTAGGTAAGTTGGTTCAGCGTGGTGATACCGGAAACCTTCCTGTATAAATCAATATTGAGCCACAACACAACACGCTTTCTCAACGCCATAAACCAACAGTGACTCTGAATCTGAATCAAGCTTTATATATACAAGACAATCATCACCTTGACTGCGGGTTCCACGAGGTTTACGTGTGTGAGAGGCAAGTTTAACCAGACTCCCTTTTTGCCCTGGAAGAAAACAAAAATAAGTATCACACAGAATCAACAACCACTAACTCAGGAAGAGGAAGATGTGTGTGATCGCCCCATGCACAAACCTGTAACCGCCACTGCGTGAACGAATATCTAAGCCTTGCAATGAAACACTTTGGATCCATAGGAGTTTTCATCTCGACGATCACGCCTCCGTAGTCATCCTCCTCAAAAGGAAGTACCTCCTCCTCCCTACCAGTCTTGTGTTCTACTCCATTAATCATAGGTGCCTCGTGGTCCTCTGACATGCTTCAAATTCGGAGAAATTAGGTAGGGATTTAGGAGAAGTCCAAGATTGGAGTCAAGCAAAGGAGAGATGAGGAAGAAACACAGAGAGAAAAAAAAAAGGAATGTGGATTCAAAAAGTCAAATGATTCAAAATGAGAAACAATAATTACGACGCGGTTAATAGCAAAACCATAGTGCTTATATAACTACATTTCGATATCATACATAGTGGGGTGGGTTTTAGGGTCATAAATTCATTATGGCGCGCACATTAACCACAGACTCGGCCACTCGTTGGAGTGACGCAGTCCCACACGTCACCCTTCTACATATTGCGGGCACAGGTTAATATATACACCTCAAATTAGAAATCTTCTACCGAATTTTTTTTTTTATCATACAGTTTTTTTAGTAAGAGTTAAAGTAGCTCAGGAACAGAAAGCCGCCCCAACGACCAATTCGGTGTTACAATAAATTAAAAATAAAACTTAACGCCCACCGTGGGGCTCGAACCCACGACCACAAGGTTAAGAGCCTTGCGCTCTACCAACTGAGCTAGACGGGCTATTTGATTAGTAGGTTGCAGTAGTATTTTAATATAGTAATTTGTTCTTAAAACGAAAGAACAAATGAAGTCCCCAACCTTTATAACGCCCGTGTGGTCTCTACCTAGCATCTGCATAGTGCAAGCCCGTTCTTTTTCTGGTTTATTGGTTAAGACTCTCCCTCTCACGCCTCCTGCTGGTAGGTAACACTTCTTCAGACATCAAAAGAGTTTGTGTGTTGAGGATTTCGATGATTTACTTTAGATTGATGTTTTGTTGGTCAGAGACAGAGAGCCAGGTGTGATGAGTGTGTTCCAGAGCACTTGGCGCTCTGTGTCTTGAGTTACCAATACGTCGTATGATCGATGTGAAACCGCTCATTTCCCACATGCTCGGCTTCGCTCAAGAGGAAGTTGAAAAAGGCTTATGAAACCAGTGGTCATGGAAGTGATGCTAATGAATCAAGGTCATGTTCAATCTGTCACAAGTTGGTGTATGACCGTTTAATAAGATGCTTCGGAGATTCTGATAACACATCTGAATCTCTTTTATTAATTACTATGGAAGATGAACACAAATGTCTATGACATACGTTACAAGACAATGAATTTAAATTTGGGCCAAAGAAGACAAAAGCTCTTCTGCCTCGGATCCATACGCGTGTCTGGAAATGATCGGACCATATCTCTGCTCGGACGTCAATAGCAAAGCAACCAATCTAAATAGTTGATACAATGAGTGGTTCATAATCTTCTAGAGGCCTTCTGTGTAACAATCACCCCAAGCTGCAGAGACTTCATGAAGCCAGAGAGACAATGCCTTGATGCTACTAAAGATCTCANATCGGAAAAACAAAAAAAAAAAAAAAAAGAGAAGTCATGACACGCGGAGAAGAAGAGATAGTGACAGTGCACGAACTATGGCTCTGCCTGAATTGCAGTTGGTTCCGTAGACCACTTCCATACTTTAACTTGACCACTTCCGTCACCGGTGAAAAATATGCCCCCGGGACCTATCTGGATTGACCGTATCTCTTGCTTTGCTAATATTTTGCCCCTTCCCGTAAACCTTATTTAATAACGAAGAATTAAGCTTTTGAAAGGGCAACAGAATTGTAGACGAACAGCATTGGAAGGACTTACGATGGCAAGTCATAGAGGTGCAAGGAATTGTCATTGGATGAGCATAGCAATACAGGCTTGGCTTCTGCATCATGCACGCCACAGAGAGCTAGCACGCCCTGAATCCAATCAGCCATTGAGAACTCGTTAGTTACATATAGATTGAACCAAGAAAAAGGACAACATTTCATAAAAATGGCAAGGAACTGTACGTATTCTTCTTTATGAGTGTAAGTCACTTCCAAGTTTCCACCTTCAGTAGCAGCCCATATCTACAAAGGAAAAAATAGCACCAACAGGGATTATGTCATATTAAGGATTTTTAGCCAGGACAAAAAAAAAAAACTTCTAGCAAGTTAAAAACGAACCTTGACGGTATTGTCCAATGAACATGACAGAAGAAATTGATCCCAGCAAATGAGAGACATGACAACTGAAGTATGCTCTGTAAGCGTTTGTATACACTGCAGGTTATCTAGGCTCCAAACCTATTAAAAACAGATAAAGCAGACATCTATTAGCTTAAACAAAAAAAACACAGAAAAGAGGTTTTTAATTCACGCATGACCGACACTACTTGCTTTTATAGAATTGTCCATGGAACCGGAATAGAGTCTGTTCGCTCCAACATATAAAGAAACAACTGCAAGGGTGTGGTCCTTTAGTGATGCAGCCGGATCAAAACAGCTAGTGACGGTATTGTATCTCCAAACTAAAATCGAGCCATCCTGCACATAGAGTGATATATATCCTTATAAGACGAACTTGACATTTAACCAAAATCCAATAGACCTATATATATTTCTTTAACACAGATGATTTTTCCCAATCAAAGATGCTCTGTGATAATATCGCAGTAAAATAAAGCTGAAGCACAATTCTACTCCCAATGTCTTACAAAAAAAACTATACAGTCAGTCAAAGTATTTACTTGTGTGCCAGCAAACAGCAGATCAGTAACCACAACCAGTGAATATACTTGGCCAACAGGTCCAGTGAGACTCAGGTCTGCGTTGCTTTGGATATTCCATGCCTGCATATACGCATTTGTATGTGGATCAACAACTTATATCCGTATTAAAAATAAAACTCAACAGCATTAAACAGTAAATGTGATCCTCAGTGGAGATGGTGAGCTTAGACAGTAAGGGAACCATGCTAGTGAATCATGCCATGCTCTGAACTTACCTTAACTAGATTTGGCATACCAACCAATAGCCAGGGGCCTTCACTAATCATGCAGCCAACTTCCGCACCAAGACTGAGTACACCAGTGCACTATATAACATAGGAAAAACAATACTGGAACGATAAGCACAATAACCAAACTACATAAACAGAGGTTCTGCTTCTGCGAGAAGAGAGGCCAAAATGGCACATCCTTTGATCCGGTTACCCACCATTCATACTAAGTACTAACCAAGCAATGATAAGGCTACACTACCACTATGGAAGGAAACGTTTAGAGGCAAATCAAAAACCTGTCCAGAAGCACAATCCCAGATCCGCACAGTTTCATCTTTACTCGCCGTGTAAAGCTTATCGGAACCTGATGGCAGAGCAATCCCAGTGACAACCTGCTCAAGAAACCGGAACCCAATAACCAGTCAGCATCGCCAACAAGCACAAGAATCCAGCTTCACTTATTATAACAACTCCAACAACAGACCTTCTGATGCCCGTCAAGCTGAGTCAACAATGAGAAGCTATCCCCTTTGCTCCAGCAATGCAAGTATCTGCATTTATCACCATAAGGGCAACTCCCATCAACCCAAAATCTGCAAAGTTTCTCCGTCTTCGTCACCGTTCTGTTCCCACCGAATCTCCCCCAGCTATTATTAGCACTCCCGCTGAATCCTGGCCCCCTCCGGTGACTCGGACCGGCAAAACCAGACTCATCAGCGACCCTTTTTTTCAAAGACGAGCCGGTGACGGGACCTGAGCCCGGCAATTCGCTGTGCAGGTAAGGGCAAGGGAAGCGGTTGCAGCGGCCGGCCCGCCAGTGGAAACAAACCTTCTGATTTGATTCCGCCGGCGCCGTCATCGATCGATTCGAACCGCCTCTCTGAAAGACCCTCTTGTTTCCTCCGTTCATATCTAAATCCATCAATTGGTGTTTCTGTCTAATCTAAATCACAGCAAAGTGGTGAAATAGATTACAAGAAGAAGTGAACTCAGAAAACTCGGAATTGGATTATCCTGTAAACGTCGAACGGATCGTAACTGTTCAAAATATCAAATCCGATCATAAGTAAAACAAGCGCGAAAGGCGAACTAAATTACCTCTCAGTTTATAAACAATCTCTCACAAACGAAGGATTGGGTTTCATAATAAATCGAAATCGGGATAAATGGAAGAGAATGAAAGAATATCTGAAGCGGCTTCAGTTTTCTCTTCTTCTTGGAGAGGACAAAAGAAGTGAAAGGAGAAATTAGATTCCTGTGTCAACTGTCAATTACATTTACATTTCTAATTTTAACTTATAGTACTAGTAATCTATAAGTGTTTTACTTAGTTTACTTTCCAAAGCCGATCGGATTTGGTGGCGCCAAAGGGGTCATATTGTGTTAACTTATATAGATAGATAACACAGAAACCACCATTTGTAGTCATTTGTTACAAATTACACTTGTGTAACAATCTAGAATCTAGTCTAGAGAGTATATATGGTCCTACTCAGAACTTGAGTAAGACTTGTAAAGGAACTCGGAGTAATAAATTACTCAAAGGCCAGCCTCTGAGTGTCAACAAGTGAAGCATACGAGCCCTTTTGTGCTACCAATTCAGAATGAGTCCCAAGCTCAATGATCTTCCCATCAGAGCATACAGCGATCTGATGCGCGCTCTGGACTGTGCTCAATCTGTGCGCGATCACTAAAGTTGTCTTGTCTTTCATCAGACGGTTCAACGCACTCTGGACCAACCGCTCGCTCACTGCATCAAGTGCACTTGTGGCCTGCATGCAAAAAAAAGAGAACAGGCAGAGAATTTCTGATACACAGAACTGTGTAGTAGTTTTAAAAAAATTCTCTCGGTAGTTATATGTGTTCCTCATCTCGCATCGAATAAGCTTATTACATCGAACAGTTCTAGCAAAGCAAACAGTCTAAAATAGCAACAAAGAGTCTCTCACCTCATCGAGAATCAAGATAGGTGCATTCTTCAACAGAGATCGGGCTATGGCAACTCTCTGAAATTATGATAAACAAGCACATCAAAGCGGTGGCAAAATCCTACAAGGAACCAAAAACAAATAGCTCTTAATGTTTCTATACCTGTCTCTGACCTCCGCTAAGCAAGCCTCCTCGTTCACCAACCAGCGTATCGTAGCCCTATTAAACAAACACCGGTATTGGTCAGAGCAAACTTAAGTGTAATTGCAAGGAAGAACGGGTGGGTTGTTGCACATAAGGCACACGAATCCGAACCTGAGGAAGTGAGATTATGAACTCATGAGCGTTGGCAGCTTTGGCTGCCTTAATGATGTCATCCTTGGACACATGATCATTGGGGAGACCATAAGCAATATTCTCGGCCACAGAGAGAGAAAAAAGAACGGGTTCCTGAGTCACACAGAGATCTTAACATTTAAAAGAGAGAAGAAGATTTAATAATCCGACCAGGCCCGATGCAATACACACCTGATTAACAATTGAGACAACCTTAGCCCATTCACTCTTGTCAAACAACCTCACATCCTCTCCAGCTACAGTAATACGTCCTTGTGTTGGCTGCGAGAATTGCAAATTCAACCAATCAGGACGATGTAAAAGCTGCTTCTAATTCTTTACAGATATTAACACCTCATATGGGAAGAGGAGAGTAGATTAACCTCGTAGAAGCGTGCCAGTAACTGTACAATAGTACTTTTTCCCGCACCACTAGAGCCAACAAGAGCAGTTACAGTACCAGATTTTAACGTTAAACTGAACCCATCAAGAACTTTGACGTCTGGTCGTAGAGGATAAGCAAAATGCAAATCTAAACTAGACAAAACAGAATACGGAAAAGCACCAGATCAGGAAGAGGTAAAATATTCACTTAACCTTAGATAAGTAAAGATAATATGAGGAGTTTTTTCTTTGGTCTGATTTTACCGTCAAGACAGACATCTCCTGCCCATGTTAGGGTACGTAGATTGTTAGTTGATTTCAGATCTGACATGTAGTATTTATCAAGGTGACGGATATTCTCGTTGAGGCCAGAAGCCGAGAACAATCTAAGGTACTCATCTTGGACTTTCTTTTTATGGATATCTCTTTCTAACCCGTAGGCAAGAGCCTCATCTATGTCCACCGCGTTTAAAATGGAGTTGATCCTGTCGATAGCAGCAAAACTCCCACGTAGATCTCCAAATGTGTTAACAAGCCCTTGGACCTGGCAAACAGAAACACTGATTATGGTAAACCAAATTACATGTATACCATATGTGTAACAGTAAATGCCGTGTGGATAGAGGTACTAACACCAAATGTAAGAGTAAATGTGTATCCGATGAACGAAACAACTGTTCCAACAGCGAGCTCGCCCTGCGTAGGAGAAAACTTTAAGAATAAAAAAAAGGGGAGCAAAAGTGTAACAACAAAAGAGAGATGATAGAAATTCGATTCTTAAGTTTTGATGATTTAGAATTTCAGAAAGTAATAAGTTTATTCTAGCTTGCACACATCCAGTCCTTTATTCCAGAAAACATATTTGACGAGTAACACGATCTTCTGTAAGAGAAGTTCATCAAACCATGATTCTCTTTATGTGTTAATGGTCAAGAAGCTTAATTTAAACTTCAATTATCGTAATGGCAATCAAAATGTCTTACCGTTTTCACCTTGTTACCCCCAAGGTAGTAAAGAGCCAACAGAGAAATGTAAACAGCAACTCTTGTTATTGATTCATTTATAGATTTGAATATACCAAGCTTTAAGCCGCTACGCTGGTAAGCAAGAATCTGTACATCAAACAGAAGGTTAGAGTAACAGATCATGGAACGTTTGGAACAAAAACAACAATTCTTTTGGAAAAAACGACTTTTAGCTAGTAAGAAGACTAAAATATGACCTGGCTACCGAAGAAAGACATCTGACGTTTTTCACCACTGAATGATCTTACCTATCAAGAGAGACAAAATTAGTTGAGTCTTCCAAGTCAAATCAAAGTTTTAAATCTGCTAAAATATACAAATACGATGGAGTCAAGAACTTACAGTTCGGATTGCAGAGAACGTTTCTGATACACAGTCAGACATTGTTGCTTGGGCTAGTCCATGTGCTTGATAAACAGGAACAGTCGATCTCTTGTACACACCTTTTAATAATTGACCGAGTGAGCAAATGTAAAACGTTCAGGAGAAATGAAAAAGACATAGAGCATTACCAGCTAAAACTGAGACAGCAAGCATCAATACGCCAAGCACGGGTGCAAGTTGAGGAGACAGAGTAAACAAAATGCAGATTGTTCCAAAAACCTGCAAAAGGGATAACGCATGAGCCATAAGAGAAACTGGGCATTCTTGAGATGCAACAAGATCGTCTCTGCCATTTATAGAACTCCAGAAATAAAATCAGACGCAACACCAGGTTTAAGATTAAGTCTGCAGTTGTTATGCAGAATGGAATTACAAACACAAATCTCACATTTGCATAGTAAAAAAATGGCTTGCCTCAGAAGATGCTCTAAATCCACGATCTCGTGAGAGGTTATCGTTCACAATGCTATTCAGGGCACCAAGGTCAGACGTGAGCAGCCCCGTAAGCTCTCCTACCTACAGAAAATGACCTCAATTTAAACAATGACTAGGAACGTTTGTGCTGAATTGTCCCAAACACGATCAAACTAAGAAAAATACAGACCTTGTATTTGTCGAAAAACTCTGCCTGCAAACATATGAAACACCAAAAAAGCCCACATCAAATACATACCAATCGTAAACCACAACAGCCAAGTCAACAGTAGCTTTAGCAAAGTATGATGATACAAAACAAGACATACCTTCTGGATCAAAACCCTTCTGAAAATCTGAGCTCTTAATGACGCCATAACGCTTTCCCATATAACATTCATGTTGGTTACAAAAGCAATAGTAAAGATCGGTTCCAATGCGTACAAAACAGCGATTTTGCTCAGAAGCTGCCACAGAGGCTCAGGTCGCACCCCAATCAGCACTTCAAAGAATCTACCTTTACTCAAACCATAAAACTCACCATTATTTGTGATAAAGAGTCAATGCATACATAACCCATTCAATAACGAGAAACAGAGATATTAAGCTAGACCAGCATATCCAAACTTTAACTAGATTCGAATCCAAAAAGCACGGGCATAAACAGTCGATAGACTAGAGACTACAATTACAAATGGAATTAATGCGAGATTGAATTGGAGAATTCGATTACCAGAAAAAACAGGCATAGAGAGAGTGCAACTGCTGCAGCCAACGAGAGTCAATAAGCAAACACCGAGCCTGAGCTTGTGCTTGCTCATCAAGCTCCACACAAGCCCCCATCTGATTAAATCCTTTGATTCGTCCTTCTCGGACTCAGATTTGGATCCTTCAACTTTTGGGTCTTCTTCGCCCACGATAGGCGGCGCTCCGGTGAGGTAAGCCCGAGCCAATCCATTGGATTTCGCCCTCAACGAAGGCCGAAACGGCGCAATGGAGCCACGCAAGCTGCGGAAGGAAAGAAATGGCTTGACTCCGCACGTTCTAGTTACAGACGCTTGGCAGCGTCTTTGAGCAACGAAGCGACTGGCGCCGTGTTGGAAGAGAAGAGTGGTTGCAGACGCCATGGATATCGTTCCAACGACCTTCACGACTGTTGAGACTTGAGACTTTGGTAATTGAAAAAAAAAAAAAAAAAACGCCGTCTAAAATTGCCTTCCCTCTTTGGGGTATACGGGCGGGATTAAAAAAAAAAAAAAAAAGCCACGTGGATTTTCATACCATTTACATGAGGATGAAATTAGTGACGTCTTTCTAATACGGAGAAATGAAGGAAGAAATTGCGATGATGGTTTAGTAGATTTCACTGATCTGAACTTTGTTAACGAGTTATAAATTCTTCTCAATTCTCTCATAACATATATCTGAGCAGTTAAGTTAACTAATGATCAGTGGCGGAGCCACATGTCCGGATGTGAGTCCAATTGACCCATGTCAAATTTCATTAAAAAAAGAAATATATGTATTTAATATAGAATATTTGATGAAATGTTATAGAATTTGTTTCAATGACCCTTGTAATACTATATGTTTGAACCATGTAGATTTTGTCCTAGCTCCGCCACTGCTAAGTGCTAATGATGTCCGAAGTTTTACAACTCGTGCCAAATTGTTTTGTAAAATAGCGTCCAACTGAAATTGAGAAGTTTCGCTTTCATCAAAAATTCACTTACTAAAACTTACGGAAGTGCTCAGATCTTTTGCTACTGTTCAAAGAAATATCTGGAACATTTTTTAATTTGCACAAGTATCCTATACTTTTTACTATATTTTCAAAAGTATAGCTATCCACATAAATCCTCAATATCTTTGTCACTTTCAGAGAGAGAGAAAAAAAAACTGAAACTTTTGGCATTTACTTTTTGCAAGTAGCCCAGATTTTGTTTCTTTTCCAAATTAGGAATAATATCTTCGAAACAGAGATGCCCAAAACTTGTATTGTTTACAGATGTCTCAGAAACTTTGTTAATTACAGTTTATTTGTCTTTTAAGCCACACTCGGTTCTCCTCTTCCATTGTTGATCCAGACGGATCTTTAACACAAGAAGCCTCGAGTATGAAGTTTGAGAAGGAGATTAAGATTAATAATACTCGCATTTGACAACACCGTCGTCGAAACATTTACAGTCCTTTCCCACACTACCAGGAACCCGAAAATCTAAGAAGAAAAAAAGAAACTATACAACAAAAAAATGGAAATGAAATCGATTTTTAATAACTCCAGAGGGAGACGTCAGCATCTCCTTCGCAGTCATAATTATGATTCCATTGTACAACCGACGGCGGCGGCAAAAGCAATCCTTCCGCCACATTAGCCAACAGCCTCGGCATCCCAAACATGGCCTCCTCGTCCAGATAAAACGCATCATTGCTCTGTTCCGCCGTTTCTATAATAGTCATCTCCACCGTCGTTTCATCCATGTCCACACCATGATCCGTCGTCGTATCACTCATCTCAGCCTGAAAAGCCACCGCGGCCTCAGCCGCCGCCTTCTGGATATCCTTGGCGCAAGTTGATTCCGGGATACGGAGCCGCCAAGCAGAGTCAGCGAAATTGAGGCAGGCGCTCCGGCCACGGAGGGCTATAGCGGCGACGTCGTGAGCACGAGCTGCCATTTCAGCGGTTGGGAAAGTTCCGAGCCAGATCCTCGATTTCTTGTTTGGCTCTCTCACCTCACACACCCACTTACCGGAGTTTCTGCGACGAACTCCTCTGTAAATTGGGTGACGAGTCTCCCGAAACTTCTTCCGACCCGCAGGTTTCTTCGGACAGCTCGTCGCTAGCGTCGGATAATAATCGCCGCCTCCTACGGTAACCGGAGACTCATACTCGGAGCCAAACATCTCAGAGAACGCAGAAAAGGAGCTCATTGATCAAAAACTCTTTTTTCAAGATAAAGCGGGATAACGTTGAGTAGTAAAGTAACTAAAGATCTCTGTGCTGCTTGGTTAGTAAAATATCTATTTATCTCTCTCTCTCTCTGTCTTTTCTTTTCAGTTTTCAGGTAGATTTAATTGTAGTTTGAGGAAAGTGGGAGTGAAAGTTGGGGTTTATATTGGGCGGATATTTTTGGAATTTGGGGGAAAAATAGGTAAAACACGGAGTTTTTGGCTCTGGAAGTGACACGTGGATAGGATACAGCTAAGCGATCCCACGGTTTTGTAAGTGCGCTGTTTTTATTCACTCAGAATCTGCCACGTGTTTCTTGACCGGTATGGGAAGGCTTTTGACTCTTCGCTCGTTAAACCTTTATGAGTTTTTTTTTTTTTAAACTTCTATCGTGTTTGTGTGGCTGTGGTTGTGTAGTGTAGGACCACCGGTAGTATTAAACTATTAATTCCCATGAATAAACAAATTCTTATCATTATTTGTCACCATCTGTTCCAAAAAATAAATATACATAGAAAAATCGAATCTGTGAAAAAGATATTTTAGGTGCTCAGTGTGTTTTTTTTCCTTGATATTTTTGTATGCTCTGTATGGGTTTTTTTGTCAACGATATCTATGTTTTTTTTTTTTTTTTTTGGTTGATATTTTGAATGCTCCTTTTTTTCCCAATAATATTATAATAAGTTATCGAGCATAGAAGTTGCGAGTTTGAATATGTTTCTTTTGAGGGACTTTTCCGTTATCCTGCTGATCGTTGAACTACCTTTTTTTCTTTTTAACAAAGGCTTAACTTTTGAACTACCGTTTTCACTTTCGGTAAATTGTTGAGAGTCTTGAGACAGTGCGTTTGACACACGAATTTAAAGTTTTTTTTTGTTTTTTTACGTTTCTCAATCTCAAAGATATGTTATCTACACAGTGCACTAATTATCAGAAAGGGAAAAAGCGACAAAAAAACCTGAGATTGCTTTCCTATTGCTCGTTAAAATACGAATTTTCAGACTCGGAATGATTTTATTAATCTAATTATTACAATATTACCGTATAAAAGGTTTATAAAATAAATCAAAATATATTTATTAATCTTATTACAATTTCAAACTTAGCAGCTTAATATGTCATGCTTGCAGAGCCCGATTCGCGTCCGAATTATTTGGCATCTTGGTCCGATCGTGGACTCAGATTTCCAAGAGCTTGTTCTAATGCCAATTCTCATTCGACCTTCGGTTTTAATTGTATTCTTTTGGGTATAATTTATGGGTTTTGAGTAATACTAAAAAAAGGGGAAAATGAGAACATAATCTCTTGGACCAAACTAACTGCTTTCAAGTGATTGGCCCCTGCATCTAGAAGAAAAGTGCAAATAGTTCTTCCGTGTTTCGTTTGCAACACATACATTTTAAATTATGCGAATCTCTACCCCTTTGCTAATGGTTTAATAGATCTTTGTTAACATTTGTTATAAATAGTATACACGTTGGACTAGTATCCTGAAGTTCAGATTAAAAATATGTACTTAAATTTTATTTGTCTCTTATCCCCAGTTAGATACTTACTAAAGTATTGAAGTGGTATGATATATATATTAACGTATTTATCTGCAGCTGAATTGAGAAAATAGTTGACGGTCATTGAATAATCATATGCATGCAAAAACAAAAACAAAAACAAAAACAAAAACACGTTTAGTTTCCTCAGAACTCAATAATACCTATAAAATATCTGGTAAAAAAAAAAACGTTTAGTTTCCTCAAAACTCAACAATACCTATAAAATATCTCAATTCTCAATAATATCTATGAAAACACATATGGTTCAAATCGAATCACGTGGGTGGTCTCTTTAAAGTGGGAAGATCATCATCAATCAATGTACAACATCTTCTATTTTCGCTCTCAAAACAAAATAATGTACAGTATCTCCATACTCTATAACAAATGTTCGCTTAAAAAATTTCTCTCTCTATCTCGTTGCCTCTTTCAAGACTCACACGAATACACGATATATATACTATAATATAATTGACATCTTTGCGAAAAACGACGGAATAATATGTTTGTCATAACAGGAATCGAGGAAAAGTTAAAGCTTGAAAATGACGTGACACGTGTTATATGTGGTACGGAACCCGACAGTGCGCCACGTAGGGGACCCTGAAAGGAAATGTAGGGACAGTGATATATGATTCGTCGTTGTCGGACTTAGATATAGTGGATCCTTCAATCCTAGGGTCTGCTTAGCCCACGATAGGAGGCACTCCGGTGACGTATGCCCGATCCAAGCCATCGTCCCACAAAGAAGGGCGGAACGGCGCTGTGTAAGCTGCGGAAAGGAAGAAAATGGCGTTCTGATAAAGTATATGAGACGCTAGGCAGCGACTACAAGACTACAAGTAAGACGCAAAAACGCCGACCTTTCTTTTCCGACTCACAATTCTCCTTGTGGGGCTTATAAAGAGCCACGTGAACTTCATATTAATGATAATGAGGTTGAAATGATCATGAACGTCTACAGTACAAAATGAAAAAAAAAATATATATATATTTAATATATTTGCTTGATAATTTCGTCTAAATAAAATGGTTAATAACTTAATATTTTCTTCGAGACGTTCAGGAAAAAAACGAATGGTTGAATAGGGCTCTTTAATTTATCAAATTATTCTGGCTCTTTAGTTTTCAAAGCCAGCTCTTAAAGAAATAAAAAAGATAAGTTTTGACGAATGGTTAAATAGTAGTCACAATTTATGTTATAAAATAACAAATATAGTCATGGTTGATGATGAATTGATGATAAACGGTTGAATAACAAAAAAATCGGTTCCAAAACTAACAGAAAATAAATTAAAATACCATACTACTCCCTCAGTTTCATATTAGTTGTTATTCTGGCATTTTTTATTTGCAATATATCTGGATGTATTTAGATGTGTTTTGAGCTTGATACATCCAGATATTGTCCAGATATATTTTGTCAGAATGACAAGTAATATGAAACAAAGGGAATATGATTTTAAAAAAAAAAGAAAATTTGCTTAGCCAATATATAATATATATTTAAACCCCAAAAAAAAAAAACGGTGACAACTGCCCATTTTCCCATTCGGACCAATTTTGGCAATCGCTTTTTTGATTGATAATTTCTAAAAGACAGTTCGTATCCAACCGCGACAGTTAGGTAATACCAGTCAAACCCGGACGTCCAGTAAAGTCTTTTCTAATTTTGAGGGGTGTAAATGCGATGATATTTTTGAATTTTGATGAGGATAAATAGTTCTCATCCATCCATTATTGATGTTTCAAATTTTTTTTTTTTTTTTTTTTTTTTTTTTTTTGCGGCAAAATTGTTTTGTACTCCAAAGAAAAAGCTTTGGTCCCACATTAGTTTTTTTTTAATTACGTCCCCAATAATACCAGAAACTTTAGCTGTCATCAAAATCTTAGCACTCACGGAAGTGCTATTGCTATAGCTCAGATCTTTATTTGCGATTCAAAGAAATATCTGCAACTTTTTGTTATATGCAGAAATACCCGAATATTTAAATATTTACCAAAGTTTCTCAGATAGGCAGCTGCCTTACCAAATGCACCCAAAATTTTCTATATGTACCCGTAACTTTTAAAACCTGTTTTTTGTTTTTGTAATACATTTTTTATTTTTCTAGTTATCGACTTATCGAACTAATAGAATCTCAGAGGTGGTGCCCAATTTTGGCATAATATTATGTTTAAAACAGAGGAGACCAATTTTTTAAATTATTTACTAATGTCTCAAAAACGATGGAATCCACAACAAAAGTTTTTGAGACTCCTTCTCCTCTTCCATCGTTGATTCAGAGGGATCTTTAACACTAGAAGCCTCGACTATAAACCTTTTCTTTTGTTGCTTAGAAGGAGATCAAGATTATCTTACTGCACATAGAAAACACTGCCATTTGCAAACACCATTGTTGATATATTCACACTCGTCTCCCACTCTACCAAAAATATAAGGGTATCATTCAATAAAATAAAATAAAAATCCTAAGATCTAAGAAAAAAAGTGAAAAAAAAAAAAATCATAGTACAAAACAAATAAATATGAAATCGAATTTTTAGTAACTCCAAAGGGACAGGTCAGCATCTCCGTCAAAGTCATAACTATGATTCCATTGTACGGACGGCGGCGGCAAGAGCAAACCTTCCGCCATATTAGCCAGCAAACTCGGCATCCCGAACATCGTCTCCTCGTCCATGTAAAACCCATTGCTATGTTCCGCCGTTTCCATAGCTAGCTCCAACGTCATCTCCGCCGCAGCCATGTCCAGGACATGATCCGTCGTCGTACCACTCATCTCAGCCTGAAAATTCACCGCTGCTTCAGCAGCCGCCTTCTGGATATCCTTGGCGCATGTTGATTCCGGGATACGGAGCCGCCAAGCCGAGTCAGCGAAATTGAGGCAGGCGGATCGGCCACGGAGGGCTATGGCGGCGACGTCGTGAGCACGAGCTGCCATTTCGGCGGTTGGGAAAGTTCCGAGCCAAATCCTTGATTTTTTGTTTGGCTCTCTCACTTCACACACCCACTTACCGGAGTTTCTCCGACGAACTCCTCTGTAAATTGGGTGATGAGTCTCCCGAAACTTCTTCCGTCCCGCCGGTTTCTTCGGACAGCTTGTCGCCAGCGTCGGACAATAATCGCCGCCTGCAGTAACCGGAGACTCGTATTCGGAGCCAAACATTTCAGCGAATGCAGAAAATGAGCCCATCGTTCGAATCTCGTTTTTTGAGAAACTGGATAAAATTAAGTAGAGAAACTGGATAGGGTTAAGTAGCAACTAGCAACTGAAGATCTGTTTCTTCTGTTTGGTTGATAAAATATTTATTTATCTCAGTTTCTTTTCTTATTCAGGTGGATTTAAAGTTTGTATTTAGAGAAAAGTGGGAGTGAGAGTTGTGTTTATATTGGCTAGAGATTCTGGAATTTGTAGGAAAAAAAAAAAAAAAAAGGCAAACACGGAGTTTCTGGCTCTGGAAGTGACAAGTGGACAGGAGAGAGCGATTATCATATTATCTTACGGTTTTGTTAATGCGTTAGTTTGGCTGTCACTCACTCAGTGACTGACATGTGTCCTTTTTGCCAACGTGGCTTCTGACTCTTCGCTCGTTATACCTTTTAAGAGTTTTTAAAACTTCTGTTGTGTGAGTGTGTGGCTGTGTTTAGGCGAGTAGAACAGCTGGACAACCTAATTAAACTATGAACTTCCATGAATAAACCAATTTTCTTTAACCATCACCCTTCTATAAAATATTAGCAAACATAGAATCTAGATGCGAGCAGATATTTTAAATTCTCTCTTTCTGTTTTTCCTTTTCTTGACATATTCTGCGTTGCAGACATGGTGGCTAGAGTCTTTGCTTTAACTTGATAATCACAATATCATATCTACTAATTGTGTTGAGTGGTTATATATTATGTATATTACTTGCATTTTAAACTAGGATCAATTATAGACCTAATTTGGATTTTAAAAAACTGTTATCGAGTGATATTTGCTACAATTACAATACACGCACACGCCTTCTCCTTTTTATCTCATTTCTATTAAAAAAAATTCCTCCCTCTCGTCTTCTTTCTTTGTTATTGATCAGTATAAAAGATGGATTCAAGCTGGCAATATAACTCAGTCAGCTCAGTTGTTTGAATAACTATTGTTCAATTTCAAAATTTTAAATCTTAATCTATCAAGAAAAAACAAATTATAAAGAAAAATATATACTTAAAAATCGCTTAAGGATGTTAAGGTTAATAAACTAACATGATTATGTAACTGGACTCGGCTAAAATCTCAAACAGTATCTGTAAGAAAAAAAAAAAAAAAAGAAGCTTGTGGTGTAAATTTAATCAGGTGGGTGCGAGTCTCTTAAAGTCGCATGTTCAATCGATGTACAAGATTTTTTTAGTATTCACTATTTTTTTGTTTTTTAAAGAAAAAATTAGTATCTATAGAATATCTTCCTAGCATATATTCGCTGACAAAAACTACGTCGCTATCATTACGTCTCACTCTCACGTTATATTGCTATCTTCGGAGAAATAAACAAGACGACAAAGAGAGGGAAAATAAAGGAGTGCCGAAAATGACATAATAATCTGTTTTTAGTAAAAAGAAAGTAAAGCTCGAAAGTGACGTGACACGACTTATGAGTAAGCCACGTATGGGGGAGTCACACCAGTGAAGGGAAAGGTGTAGGGTCGTTGGGAGACTGTTTCCGCTGTTGAGCCACGGTTTAGGATATTTTTACTTGTCGACGCGCTCTCTTGTGGGACCTATCTTTTTTTTTTTTCTGTTTATGGAATACCGTTTGGGACTCCATTATTCAATTCCTGAAACGGTTGTTCGGTTTCATACTCTACTTTGGGAAACCTTTTTTTTCTTTTGTTTTAAACTTGTTTTGACAAAATCTATCTCTAATACCGTTGTCCATGTCTAAGGCAATACTAAAGATAGATTGTAACTGTATTCTCTTTAAAGTTAAAAGGAGATTGCGTTCCCGTTTAACTCGTGTTATATATATATGTTCCTTTCCAATTAATGTTTAATTGATAACCAAATTTATTACAATTATTTTCATCATTCTCTTCTTTTCTTTTTTGCTGGATACAGAGATACTGGAACTGGATACTAGCCAGATAGTAAAATTGACCAAAAAAGTCGTTTGATATAGAAATGTAATATTTTTGTCGGGCTTTTTATGAACTTTTAACAGATTGGCCCAACTCTGCAGAGAGCTAAAAATAAGACAAATTATACTAGTGAGTAGTGGAGTGATCAAACATTCGGTGGAGGTGCTTTTACAAAAAGCCAGTTTCATACTAATATATGACTCGAGTGAGTAGTAAGGATGAAATGATGATGAACATAGTAATGGATTTTTTTTTCTTTTTCTAAGAACACAGTAGTAAGTTAAAAACTGACGTCTTTCTAATACGAGGAAATTTTTTTATATGATCTCCTCGGTAGCTTGATCTTATNTTTGTTTTTTTTTTTTTTTTTTTTTTTTTTTTTAATTGATCTTATATTTCTTAATGAGGAAATGAGGATGAACATCATGATTGAGGTTATTCTTTTATGGCAATTTTTTTTTCTAATTTGTTATTAAAAAAAAAAAATGGTTTGGGTTGTGGATTCGATGCGAATTCTAAACTTTAGTTGTCATCAAAACTTTTTCCCACTTTCAGAAGTGCTCAGATCTTTTGCTATTCAAATAAATATCTACAACTTTTGCTATCTGCACAAGTATCGGATTTTTTAATTCATTTCCCAAAGTGCCTGGATCTTTTTTTTGCTACTGAAAGGAGCACACGAAACATTTACCAATTACAGAAATCCTTGGGGCTTCAAAATGTTTGTCTTTTTGTAATGACAATCTTTTTCCTCTTCCACCGTTGATTCAGACAGAGCTTTAACACAATAAGCCTCGACTATCAAAGATTATTACTCCCTCCGTTTTTTAATATTTGATGTTTAAATTTTTCTTATTTGTTCCATATTATTTGATGTTTTAGCTTTTAAAGTTATTTTTTGCTAATAAATGTTACAAAAATGTAAATTTTAAGAGAATCAATAATTTTTATTGATTAATAGTTATTTAAAATAAAAAAGTAATACAATAAAAGTTAATTTACACTGCACATAAATTTACACTTGTTTCCCACACTACCAACAAAAACAGCACATACATTTTTCTTTCTGCTGCTTTGAAGGAGACCAAAGATTTATTTCATTCTAAAAAAAAAAGGTTTGAATCCCAAAATAAAATAAATAGTTATTGTACAAAAATGGAAAAATGAAGATGGAATTTAATAACTCCATAGGGGCTCGACAGCATCTCCCTCGACGTCATAACTATGAGTCCACTGTATAAACGGCAGCGGCAAAAGCATCCCTTCCGCCATATTAGCCAGCAACATCGGCATTCCAAACATGGCCTCCTCGTCCATATAAAACCCTTCGCTCTGTTCCACCGTTTCTATAATAGCTAGCTCCACCGTCGTTTCCTCCATGTCCAGGACATGATCCGTCGTCGTATCACTACTCTCATACTGAAAAGCCACCTCTGCGGCTTCAGCCGCGGCCTTCTGGATATCTTTGGCGGAGGTTGATTCTGGGATTCGGAGCCTCCAAGACGAGTCAGCGAAATTGAGGCAGGCGGATCGGCCACGGAAAGCTATGGCGGCGACGTCGTGAGCACGAGCTGCCATCTCGGCTGTTAGGAAAGTCCCGAGCCAAATCCTCGATTTCTTGTTTGGCTCTCTCACCTCACACACCCACTTACGGGAGTTTCTGCGACGAACTCCTCTGTAAATTGGGTGACGAGTCTCCCGAAACTTCTTCCGTCCCGCCGGTTTCTTCGGACAGCTCGTCGCCAGCGTCGGACAATATCTCCGCCCAAGGAAACCGGAGACTCGCAATCATCGAAGGTAGACATCTCAGAGAACGCAGGAAATGAGTTCATGGATCAGAAGTAGTAACTAAAGATCACTGTTTTATTGCTTGTCTCTCTTTCTTTGTTTTCTTTTCTCTTCAGGAATTGATTTTAAAGATTGTAGTTTGAGAAAAGTGGGAGTTAGAGTTGGTCTTTATAAAAGGCAAACAGCTAAATATCCCACGGCTTTGTAAAACCACCTCCATCAGTAGTATTTTAATTTTGGTTTTTAGCATTTTTTTAATAAGACTTTCTCTCTTCTTTAATATTTAATATTATAATTTTTTTTAACCACGGCTTTCTAATAATTATTAAGACCATCTCCCCCTCAGCAGTATTTTAATTTTCGTTTTTAGCAATTTTTTTAATAATAATGTTCACACAAATATATGTTAACAGTATTGTGCCATATGTTAATTTTTTCATCCTCTATTGCTAATACTAGAAAAGGGTTGAAACTATAATAGTTTATAAATTGTATTTGCTCTAAGTTTTTTCTACTTATATATTTTTAATCAGTTTATGAAGCAAATTTAATATTTATCTTTAAGAGTTCCATTTTGAACTATTGTACATATAAGCACAATAACAAAATATAGACATAACTTTTTTTTTTTTTTTTGACAGCATCTAATATTCCTATACCAAGCCGGATATCCAGATCGGTGGAATAGAATTTATGAAATACACATTATAGGGTAGATCCCGAGCACTCCGTGCTAGCTTATCTGCCCTCGTATTCTTGGTTCTTGGAATGTGCTTGACCAAACAGAAAGTGAACTTTCGCTTGCAATTGTCTATCTCCTCTAATAATATCGCGAAAGCTGGCCACTCCTCTGGTGCAGACACCATCTTCACTACACCGGAGCAGTCTGTTTCGAAAACTATCATGCGTTTGTTGTGCTGAAGCATACATTGCATGGCCCAAACTAACGCTTCCAGTTCGATCTGAAGTGGTGACAATCCTCTACGTAGATTACTTGAACCCATAAGTTTCTCATTTGTGACTGTATTATGGTAATACCAGCCCAAACCTTCCCGATTTTCAGTTATCTTCCATGACCCACCAACCTCACACCGTTCCATCATGTCTGGTGGACCCGGATCCGATCGTGTAGCGCCTTGAAGGCATACCACATCTTGGATTTGAGCCAATGACTAATCATTTGCCTCTGCTATCGCATGAGTGAGTATATCTGGTGGCTTCAATATAGACATAACTAAATTTCACATTTTTTTATAATGTTTTTATGAAAACTTAGTTATTTTTATTCTTTTCAAACTTCATATCTCATACCACCATTTTTCACTTATTTTCGCTTATATACAATCAATTAGTCTCTATCTATTCTTTACAGTCAATAAGTCTCTATCTATTTTTATTTTTTTTACTGTTATTTATCTACAATGTGATTTATCTATTCTTATCGTTTTACATATTCTTAACCTTTAAAATACATTTACAATAAATTTATATATTTTGGAACTCTGAACCTATGATAACATGAAAAATATTTATTTTTCGGCCCGGTGCTTCACCGACTAGAGAAAAGAAAAAGCTCAAAGGGATAAAAAAGGTTGCCGAAGAATTAGGAAAGGATAACAACAAAGAGAAAGATTTCCCGAGTCCATGCGGAGTGGGAATCAAGGCAACCAAATTGAATATATTATAACACATCAATATAACTACATTTAACATTTTAAATATATTATATTACCCTTCCAAAAAGTATTAATTTGAATCTACTTAATACTTTATTTATTTTAAAAATCACTTTATATAGTTTTTTGTATTAGTTTAACTATCAATTATATATAAAAGAAAAGTAACAATTAATGTTAAATAAGTATAGTTTATATATTTTGGAACTCTGAAACTATGATAACATAAAAATTATTTATTGTTTTTTTTTTTCATAACACATCAATATAACTACATTTAAATAAGTATTAATTATACTTTAATGTTAAATTTGTTGATGTGGATAGACTAGATAGAGAGAAAACTCTCATATTATATATAAGATTTTAATTTTGGTTCTTAAAAATGGTTAGAGCAAGATTATTGGAGGTATGTTATCAAAATATCTTACCTCTAGAACACAATATTTCTATTAGTATTTAATCAAAAATATCTTAAAATTTAAGAAAAATATCTCAACATCTCTTATATAAAATATTTTTCTTAAGTTTTAAGATACTTTTGATTAAATACTAATAGAAATATTGTGTTCCCGAGGTAAGATACTTTGATAACATACCCAATAATCATGCTTTTACAAGCATTAAACACAACAAAAAATATGATCTCACTAGGTTTCACTTTGGTTTTCTTATAGAACAGATTTATTACTTCTCTTGCTAGTCCACTCCATGCGCTCCGTGACCGGAGATCATTGTGGTCTTTGGATAAAAAACCACTACGTTTTGAAGGAAGATCAAAGAAGAAGCAACCAATTTGATAATCCAAACCAAAACTCCATCTTCAAAGTAAAATTTAGACAAGCTTGAGGCAAAATATACATAAAAGTTATTCAGGACAACAATCTACAATCTGATATGCTTAAGAAAAGAAGAAATCAAGCTACATACATGCTGCTTTCGCTCTTCAACTGCCCAAGCGACAAGTCCTGCTCATCTGAATTCCTCCTCGAACCCCAAGCATCTTCCTCCACGGAGGAAGAAGATGAAGAGGAGGAAGAAGAACGTGACCGTGGTGGAGTCCTATTCGTTCTCACCCTGTTCCTCCTCAGATACTCAACCACACAAAAACCATATGCAGCATGCATTGCAAGGCATACCCACAGAGCCAAACTCTCAGCGACATGATGGGATGTTCATTCCGGCTCATCACAGCCGTAGCGACCGAGAGGAAAGCCAGGTTCCACACGATGTCGAGCACCACCACATGCTTCGAATAAGCCCAATGGCTCTGCCTCTCCTCCGCTCAAAAGCAACGGCGCCAGATTGATTGCGTCGGAGGAAAGATGGCGAGATGATGATGATGCCGGCAGCAATGACGAATTCCCCGTAGCCTTTGTTGGCATTGTTTCTCTCCCATGTTTTGTGTTCCTAAATTGTTCTCGATAAGATTGAAAAAAAACTAAATCGTTGAAATTCGGGTTTCATTACGCCATAACAAGGTACGAATTCGATCTCAGGAAAAGAAATTTTGTATAGCTAGAAAACGAAATGAAATTTGGACAGAGACGACGGAAACATTCACAAAGAAGACATACGAAAGAGAGAAGGAATCAACATACAGCCGACATGTGGCGGGTTTTAAAACTTGGGAAAGTTTTTTTGCTTATAATTGGTTTCAGAAATTGATTTTCTTAAATGTTTTCTTAAATTAGTAATATTGCTTAAAATAAAACCCCTTAAAACCCTCTTAAAAACTTGCTTAAAACTCCCAATGGAGATGCTATAAATGCGTTTGTTTTTACTGTCATTTCACTCGAACTCTGACTAGTAGTATCCTTTGAAACGTCTGCGCAGGCTTTTGACTCTTCGCTCGTTATACCTTTATGAGTTTTTTTAACTTCTGTTGTTGAGTACTTGAGTGTGTGTGGCTGTGATTGTGTAGTGCAACACAACCGCTATTTAACTATTAGGCTATTAGCCTCCATGAATAAACAAGTCGTCATTGCCGTTTGCACACACAAAAAAAACAAGTTGTCATTGCTGATAAAAAAAGAATAAAAAAACAAAATATAAAATATAGGGTTTTGTGCAAAAAAACCCGTTAACTAATTTGTTTTTGCAAATCTAACCCTCAGTTTTATTATGTGCAAATCAAACCTATGAACTTCCAAAAACCCCGCTAAATGGCCATTGGCTATATCGTCGACGTGTTTCTTTCTGAGCCTTATAAAAACTGCAAAACTCTGCGTTTTGGACATAAAAACGGGACGTAGTTTTGATTCTCGATGCCGTTTTCGGACCAAAGTAGAACACGTGAAATCAATGGGTTCTTGAATCACTTTGGGGAAAATCTAAAATCGATTTGGGGAAAAGAAAATTAGGGTTCTTGCTGATTTTCGCAAAAACCATGGATAAAATCGTGGACCAAGTTGACGATATTGTAGAAGCTGAAATCGAGTGACAAAGTGGCCTTAGTGATCGAGATGAGGTAAATTGGTTTTCCTCACCACATTTTTTTTTCTCTGTTAGATTGTAAAATCGATTATGCTATATTTTTGTGAG